>SZWC01005047.1:46388-58060 GCA_023375785.1 Penium margaritaceum | reverse complement strand
GTCTGCTCGTCTGCTCGTCTGCTCGTCTGCTCGTCTGCTTGTTTGCTCGTCCGCTTGTCCGCTTGTCTGCTCGTCTGCTTGTCTGCTTTTCGGATTATCTGCAAGTGGTCCTGCAGCTACCCTAAAACCTCTGCCCTGGCATGCGTGGATGGCAACATGACGGCACTTCCATTTCGCGCCGATTCAGAACGGATTCGTTTCATTCCTCGCCAGTGTTGGCGGTGCACCAACGTCCGCATGGACGTCTCTGCCCGATTTTGCTCGCTGCTTCCTCGTGCTCGCCGAATTGTGAACTCGGATATTGCTCGCCGAATTCTCAACTCCACGCGTGCTGCTCGCCGAGGCCTCTCTGCTCGGCTGATGTGTTCGCGTTCGAGAGACCGCGAAGGGAAAAAGGCCGCAAATCGGAGAAATTGAGGACTGCTGTCTGTGACCTGTGACTGGACGTGCTCGCATGTGACCTCAGCTGCACCCCATCGCGGAAATTCCCCAAAGAATTTTAACGAATCCCCCAAGAATCCCCTGATTCCTTTCCGAGAGTTGGCGGCCCGGAGCTTGGATCACCACGAGGCACTGAAGCCGGACGAGGCCGATCGGGGAAAGCACCCACCGGAGCCCCACCGGGGTCGCTTCGCTCGCCCCAGTCGATCGAGTTCAAATTCTTCTCGCACGAGAATCCCCCCAATTTGCTTTCCGAGAGAATTTCGCAGACGGCAGAAGAAGAAAAAGGGCTGGAGGATCCCAAGGCAACCCGAGCGGAGGCCCTTGCGCCACCCGCCGTAGGTCCTGGCAGAAACGGACGCTTGCCTCAAGAGCGAGGATCAGCATGCGTCGGAGAGGGATCCCTCGGAGACGCGGCGCAGAGGCAGAGCCCACTTCGCCCACGCTCCCACCCCGCTATCGCACCGTCTCCCACACCCAAACAAAGCCCACCCACCCTGTCCGTCCCTAAGCCAGGCGGTGTAAGGGCCGCAGGGCTGCTGCTGCTGCTCGCGCGGCACGCATCCGAGGCCCTTCCGCAGCACCCGAGGGCCGCTGTGGAGCAAGCGGATGAGGCTCCATGCACAGTGGCCTTGATCCGCACCCCTAAGCAGCCCCCCCCCCTCCCAACCGTTAACCAGCTGCGGCGTACGACGATCGACGGCCCACAGAAACGATCGACAGCCCACAGAAGCGATCGACGGCCCACAGAAGCGATCGACAGCCCACAGAAGTGATCGACGGCCCACAGCAGCGATCGAGGGCTCACAGCAGCGATCGAGGGCCCACAGCAGCGATCGATGGCTCACAGCAGCGATCGACGGCCCACGGCAGCGATCGACGGCCCGCAGACGCGATCGACGGCCCAGAGACGCGATCGACGGCCCATAGCAGCGATCGAGGGCCCACATCAGCGATCGAGGGCCCACGGCAGCGACCGAGGGCCCACAGCAGCGACCGAGGGCCCACAACAGCGATCGAGGGCCCACAGCGAGGGACTTGTGTGATAGGGCGGATACCCCAGAGACTTTTGCTCGACAGAGAGGCGGGAAAACAGTGAATGTTGAGGTAGCGTAGGCAGACCCGCGTTGTCCGCAGCATTCGGCGACCGTCGGCGTTGCGCACGCGATGAGCCGAACACGCTCATGACCAGGAGTACGCCTTCTTTTGGGCCCTTGGTCTAAACCCGCAGGGTGGTATCCCTTCCAGACCTTTGATTTAACATGCAAGATCAATCAATTCTTTCTGAAGACACTAGCCATGAAAGTTTTCTATCCAGGCTCACTCCTTGCCCATGGCTTCCAGGAAATAAACGTCAATCCAGAAAGATAAAGTTGTCATGTATGTGTGCCAAATTGAATGAAGAATGGACATTTTCTGCATTTGGATCTCTTCCTTGCATTCGTGAACCACCATATGATGTACTTGGTGAGTGAGTCTCACTCACTCTTGACCATAAATGAGGGGAGAGCGCATTCCTTTTTCATCAATGACAACCTTCAGACCATTAATTACTACGTGCTTTATGTACTTTGCTTACAATGTTGTCTATCATTCCTCCTCCAGAAAACCACATCCTTCACTTCGGTCATGAGGGTTCCAAAAATTCAACACGCATTCCCACTCGTAAGGCAACATCGCATAAGCCCAAACCGGAGCAGGTGATTATTTGTCGGAGAGAGTAAAGAAATTGTATTTTTGGAGGTTGCTTCCAGTTGCAGCAAAGATGATGCCATTCGTCAGTGCTGAGCCGCACTGGACTTGTGTCAAGAACAAGAAAGAACATGCATGAGTATCAAGGAGTACGGCCCACTACCTACATGTATTCACATCAAGACGGGAGTGGTGACTGCGACAGCTCCAGACATATGCTTCGCTGCTCCAGCACCAAAATATGGAGCCGTGTGGTTAGTCATGCGAAGCTCTACTACCTCCTCTCTTGGCACACGGTTCACCACTGCGACCTCACGGCTTAACCACCTCAAAAGGCTGCTCCTGTGAATTGTGCTGCAAGGCGCCTCTCAACTCCTGGGAGGGTGGGGAAGCGCTGGCAAGACAAAGTTGTTCGAGCCCTGCAACTGGAGACTAGCAGCTGAGGGTTCATCACTTGACTGGGCAAGAGCAAAAACAACCACCGGCATCTTCCTGACTGCAGGTCATGCCAGCTCATGGCAGCAAACTACATCTGTCTACAAAACCACTTGACCGCCAGAGTAGCCCTCCTCAGGAGCCACCTGCCCATCCTTCCATCCGCTTGACCTTGGTCTTTGCTGCACCCCTGCATTCCCGCCCTTCAGTCCATTAATCCCCTCGACCCCACCATCACCCTCCTGATGCTGGCCTGGCTGTTGTTGCTCATTCTCCTCCCCATCCACAACCTTCTCTGCCCTCTCCGCTCCCCTAGTCAGCCCTGATAGCTTCGCCGCACTGAACGGCCATGCCTTGGCACCAAACTGGGCCACAATCTCCACCCCTTTCCTCGATGCGACCTGCCCCTCCCTGTCAATGAGTATCAGGGCCGGCAGCTCACACACCTCAAACTTGGCCCCAAGCGAGTCCGCAGTGTCATCTGCACCATGCTCGCCTCCGCAGGGCAGCGCAAGCAGCCAGTCCGGGTAGGTCTCGAGGCTGGCCTGCTGCCACTGCTCTGCTCGGTCATCGTTGCACACCAACACCACTTGGAACGGCCGGCTGCTCGTCAGGTCAGAGTGCAGCCGGGACAGAGACCGCAGGCAGTCGCGCACTGCGGGAATGCCCGGTGCTCCGAAGAGGATGCCGACAACAGAGCCCTTCAGGTCGTCGACCTTCACCTGTGAAAGATGCATAAGTGGCAATGAAACAGCGTGAGCAGAGGGCCACTGGGGCAGAGCTCACACGTCCGCCACTCGGATGCAAGGGCTCCACCAGTCCTGTCCAGTCAAGGGCTGCAGCTTTTGGGAGATGCTGGGGGGTGTGGGGGGATAGGGGGAAAGTGAACGGGCTGGAGACAGGTCAGTAAGTTCTCAATGGGCCTGGAATATTCTAACGACTCATCAACGATGATCTGAGAGGCCGTCGGCCAGAACAAAATGGGGAGGTGGTAGAGGGCAACGATAAGGACAAGGGAGGAGAGAGTAGTTGTTCTTATCCGCAGCCATTGTCCAGTTCTCCTTTGATTCGGACGGCAGAGTCATAGAACCGCACGTTGCCTTGCTGACGTCATCAAGTTCCGCGACTGGTGCAAGGGAGATGTAGGGAAGGGCTCCGGGAGACGATTACAATGCGACCTGGAGCAGCGGGCGAGCGAGGTGGCATGTGCGTGCTACTACGCACAGGTGCTTAGACCTGCGATAAGACTATGTTGATTCATGAGAAGCGACTGACAAGCAGTTCACCGAAAACGGTATGACCGGCAGACGGTCGGAGGTTGATCCTTACGGCTTGGCTGCAACAATACGATCCGCTATAACTGAAAAAGGGAGGAATCAGCTTGTCATCCGTTACCTCGCTGAGTGACACCGACTACACCTCATCCACGCTCAAAAACGCCCCTACGACGTTTGCAGCCAGGCCGTGGGGTCGATCACGGCGCAGAGAATCTACATGGCCAGCAGCCAACAGCAAGCTACAAGCCTTGACAGCCAGCATCCTTGACTGCTAGCAGCAAGATCAGGTCGCGGGACCTCATCTGCCCGCGGCAGCGACTGCTCAGCGAGTGGCTCCACTCTTACGGATTAGGCCCCTCTCTTTAAGGCCTTATCCCTCTCTAGGCCCCTTCAACCAAGGGTGTGACGGAACATGCTACAATTGAATCCAACAAGCCAAGCTTCTCACAAAATCTCATTCGGTTTTCGACATTCTCTCATCCGCCTGGAGAGATCAGCGTCAGGCGGACCGGCACGCCTTAACCAACTGATCTACCAGAGGTGACGCAACACCGTTCCCCGCCACAGACAAGCTTAAGAACGCACGAGCCGATGGCCCAGGTGCTCAACATTTCCGAAATTGTCTGTTCCGAATCAACAACAGTCCAGGCGGGCCTTATGAAAGAAAGGATCGCTGCACGGCACCCTGGCAGTACCTTGGCGCCGGCGTGATTCACGACGTAGTCCCGCCCCCTGGTGGCGAGCAGAGCCCTGAGGGACTTCCGACTGATTTCCAAAGTGTGCTTGTCAAGCTTGTGACCTCCACCATCTCCGCTGCTCTGTGCTTTCGTCTGGTCGTGGCCTCGGCCTTGTGGAAGGTCGTCGTCTACCAAGGGTTTCGCTGCAGCGCACCCCATAGTCGCGGAATCGGTTAGGCGGCCTACTGACTAGGAGCTGCCGAAGCTGCACTTGTGTCAACGGGAATGCAGACTGTGGATGCTAGGTGCTCGCAGTTCACCGTCTGATCGATCGTGTTCAAATTTACTTCAGACGATGCTTTTCCGCTCTGGACACGGCGCAAACAGCAGTGAGGTGCATGGGACGTCACCGAAGGAGTGGACCGGGTCGTGAAGACGAACGAATGCGACCACGCGTGACTCGTCTGGAGAGCTGACAAGGCTCCGAGGCCGAAGGCGGCGGCTGCAGCCGAGCTGCGAGTCACCGCGGGCGATGCACGCCGGCCGTGGCATGCCAGCGCCTGCAGCGCGGCGGATGCCGGCGTCGTCGGAGCTCTCGGCGGGAAACTGTACAGTTTATCGGGATAGATCCACGTGTGCCAAAACAGAGTGACGGAAACTCTTTCACTGCACCATAGCGACGCGGTTGAAACGCAAGGTGGTCCACAGTCGTTGATCGTGAACACAAGTACGCACGTACGCCTTCCCAAGATGACAGTGTTTTTCGTAGTCTCAACACCTTCCATTAACCAAACCTGTCGCCACACCATGGAATCCGAGCTGCAAAAAGGAAACACATTCTATAAAACTCCCCGATATTGAACCATAAACTACTTTCATTTCTCCCATGTCCACTATAGATTCTCCTAAAGTCATTACCTCGACATAACAATAAGGCATGTGAGAGTATTTCTAAACATTCACAACTCGTTTGATTGAAATGAAAATAAAAAATGCGATTTATGTCCATCATTTAACTTTCTTTATTCTTCATACCTATGTGAAATGATGGTGCAAAAACTATTCTTAATGGAATATTTCTCACAACTGAATCATTTTTTCTTCTAGAACTTTTATTCGTCTATATTAGATTTCAAACAAAACTTAACATATTTTGTTCATTATGAGAATGTAGATTAATCATTATTCTAAGTTGGGAATAATTTAACGTCGAAATATCTTATAATGGATTTGAGCGAATCCTTAGCCGAATATGCCAAAACCGAATTGCTTCAATGTCTACGACCTTTAAACCATCATGTCTCAACACCTACTGTCCTATGTGACTTTGTTCTACCCAGATGGCTTCTTCAACCAGCCGGAATAACACTAAAAAGCCACATATTCATCATAATATTATTATTACTACCATTTTATCAAAACACTAGCTACAATTTCTTTTATCCATGAAATTCCAATGAAACTTAACAACATTCATGACCTTAAAATTCATTATTTAATCACTAATAATTAAAGGAACACCTAAGTCAAGACAAAATCATAATTTATACACCATTTAGCATGCAAAAAAACATTGAATTATACATACTCAACGTAGATTTGTCTATCATCTATTTTTTGATTATTTCTATCATCTTTGCGTGGAATGAAGGCACATTCTTTTGTGTTTCACTAGAATACATGGGACTATGAAGGTGTAAATGCTTTTTGAACCAGTGATATCACATCCATCAAAAAGCCTTGCCTATAATTGAATGAGTTTCTTCTGAATTTTTAAAAGATTTTAATCAGAATTGCAATAAAGTAATTTCTTCAAACTTTTAAATTTTCAAAAATCGTCCCAAATTTCAAATCATGTCCTCATAGACCACATGAATTAAGTACTTACACTAAATGATTAAAACTTTAACAGTCAAGTCTTATACATTACGGCCTGATTCAGCTATACCCACTGTTTAGGCCTCAAAAATTTCATTTCATCATTTCTTACACAAAATAGAAATAATAATCACTTTACGAAATACATGCATGATGTATCACCTTTTCTTGAAGCACTTGAGATCATGCAAGTCGTGCCCATTAGGGTAAACAAATTCATGGTCCACCAGTTGTAAAGGAAATCGTTTGACAATAGTGGCTATCTAAAGACTGACATATTATATAACATTGGTTTCACGTGATGTTTTGTCTCATCAAGTGTTCATTAACCTACTGCATGATAAATTCGTTATAAAATATTTTTTCGGACCACAAAATCTTTTATTTGGCTCCACCTTAGATATTCTCACCAAATCATGAATACGTTTAATTGATTCCTTGGACAAGGTTCGGCACTCGAGGACAAAACAAAATCCAAAATGCGATTGTGTGGCCTCCAACGGCCACACCATCACCCAATTTTTGGGTGTTGAAACCGGAAATTGGCAGGACAAAGTTTGAGCTAGACCTTTTCTTAACGAAAAAACGAGTTTAAGACAACAAATAGAAGTGATATTATTAGTTGTAATAACAATGAGTTGTTTTTTCCGAAAACAAATCAAGACTACAAGTCATAAGGTTTTTTTGACAACAAATTCATCAAGTAGTAAGGTATTCCATTTTGTGATAACATTTGATATCATTTCTATTTTTTTATCATTTATAGCATTTATGCTACATAAAATACCAAAGGTGTCATTCATGTCCACCTCAGAATGTCATTCTTTTTCTCTTCAGACATTGGTCGTTGGTCTTTTGTGTTTATCACAATCATGTAACCATGGATGTCCACGGTCGCATTATGTGCTCATTTCCAGCGTGAACGAGCACAAACTTTCTTTAGTGAGCGTAATAGCCCTTAACCTACTGAACTGTTTAAGGACAATTTTGCTCCTTTGTTACATGAACGAGCAAGACATTCATGTTCATTTCAATACATTTATTTCACTTTGTCATGATGTTAAGCAAAAAAGAGCTAGGTTGCACGATACGAATGGTATCATCCAACACAGCATTATAGTCACACGCTCTCGTTGCACGAACACACGAAAAAAGAAGTGGACGTCGACTGGAAGTCCATCTTTCTGTCTTAAATATAGACACTAAGTGTACAAATAATTCATTTATTTTTTGGATTGTTTCTCGTGTTGATGTCATTGACATGAAAAAAGTGCCAAGAAAGAAGGTGGGCTTTCAAACGAAGCTCATCCCATATAAGGCTTAATAGTCCTTCTCAGCATTTCCCTAGAAGGGCTAGCCAAGAAGGGAGTCTACAAGATGGCTTGCTGCCCCAAGCCAACCGGACAAACTCCTTAAACTACTAATCGAGACGAGCATCAAGCCCTCGTGCCAGTATCGTGGCTACCCTCCTACCTGATGATTTTGTTGTCTAAATAGTTAATGACTTGTAGTCTTGATTCGTTTTTGCAATAAATAATTTCTTGTTATTCGAATTAGCAAAACAACTTCTATTTGTTGTCTTAAACTCGTTTTTTTGCTTCAAAAAGGTCCTGCTTGAAATTTGTCTTGCCGATTTTTGGTGTCAACACCCAAAAATTGGGTGATCGCGTGGCCGTCCAAGGCCACGTTATCGCATTTTGGATTTTGTTTTGTCCTTGAGTACACTATCTTGTCCGTGGAATTAATTCAATGTATTCATTATATGGGGGGAATATCTAATGTGTAACCAAAGAAAAGAATTTGTTGTCCCAAATAATTATTTTATAACAAGTTTAACAAGAAGTGGGGTATTAAGGGTATCGTTGTCGGTATCAAGCAATCTTCACGCTCGATGTCCATACTGGTACCAATAATTTTTCTCTTAGTTTAAGGAAGCTATTACATAAGGAAAGTTGTAAACATAGTGAGAGAGTGAAAGTGAGAGAGAGAGAGAGAGGGGTGGAAAGTGTGTAAGAGAGAGGCGTGCAAAAGCAGATGAAGAATAAACATCTAAAAATAATAATCATGAGCATGTAAGTTGCTCTCAACTTTCAAATTTTTTTTCTTGATGAATAAAAGGGAATTAGCATACTGGGCCAAAATTGGTGTTTGCGTCATTGACAAAGGTTTTCTTTTAATGTTGTCTGGCGTACTTTCGTGGAGTGGCACAACGGGTATGCAAAGAATTATCATGTTCCCCATTTAATCTTGAGCATGGTGGACATCCACGATGTTAGTTTTTAAATGTGGCCTAAACAAATGTGTTTGGCCTTTGGTGGAAGTTACAGGAATTGTTTTTTCAAATTTGCCCCCCATTCTTTTTCTCGTAAACTTGATATAGTGTACATTTGTTACGAAGGCAAATGTGAGGTTCTGGAATTTTTCAACTATAAGTGTATGGTGCACGTAATATAATGATATGGAGTTTTGATTGGGAAAACTAATTAATTTCTGTACTTGAGTTTTACTCGTGATGTTTCACAAACAAGTTTTTTTGGTAGGACCTAATCATTTTTCAACATTAAAGACCATCTCTTTATGACAAATTTGAGCGCATTTGACGTTGTCATTGTCAACAAAACAACTATGTTTTGATAATGGTGTGTCGGCCTTCATCCATGTGGACCTCCATCCATGATGACTTACATCCATGTTATGTCTCACAGTCTCAGAGTGTTAAGAGCCTTCAATTTGTCAAAGTTTATTTATCATTAAGGGTGTGAAATTGTTGCTGGTTGCTTCTTTTTTACAGAGTAGACACCTTAGAAAGCCATCATGATTCTCATTATGTTTAGGAGGATAAGTTGCATCTAATCTGTTCATCTTCATAACCTGTTTAGAAGATATGTATGAAATAGTTTTTTCGTCATAACAAAACATTGTTATGTTGTAGGCGTAAAACATGTATGTCCTGGTTTTTTATCTTCTAAAAAATGATAATAATCTAGACATTTATGTCATTCATTGAAAATAAAAATCATCTGAAAATGACATGATTTAACATTTTAATATTTTTTAAGCTTTATATGTAAGTATTTCATGGCAAAACTAGATAAACTAGAAGCTTTTAGAAAAATTTCCATCATTTTGATCAATAATGCTACAATTCTAGCCGACCTTGGTTTTGTGAACGTCCAAGATTAAGGGAATCAAGATCTGGAAATCCATTAAATGTATCACTAAGTTAGTCCACCTCCTATGTTGACTGCAAGTAGTTTGGACTAGTAATATTGGAATTGGTCTTTAAGCTTTTTATGTGGTAACTGCTGGCGTTAAGAAAGACTAATAAACCAGAATGATACCATGGCATGTGCCTATTCGATGACCAGTCGCATCGTTATGTGTCTCATGATAGAATATTTGTTTTTTTGAGAGAGCTGCATGCTGCTCGTGCATGCATCCTTCGACGTTGACTCAACAGGGATAACAATTTCTCGGAAACTTTGCATGTCAGCTAAAGCGATTCGTCGGCTTTGTTGACACAGCGAAGATCGTCAGATCGGGAAAAAGAGACGTTCATGAAGGGGTTCAGTCTCGAACTTTCATTTATGTCGTCTTTTTCCTCAAACAGCACCAGAGTATCCAGCTTCTGCATTGAATCTTTGGCCCCTACGTCGATGTGACTCGTAAGAAAATCCCACAGATGCATGACATGTGAACCACCCGCCATGCATGAGGGTGTGGGCTCGCACCACCTCGAGACGGCATAGGGGCTCCGGCAGGAGGCGCCAGCAGCAGAACCAAAATAGCTTCCGAATGTCAGTGCCTACAAGGATGTGCCACCTGGCTTCTCTCTCTGCTGAGACGTCAGAGCGCCGGTCAGGAGGTTCCGAAAAGAAGACCGCGACGTCAACTCCTGAAATCACCGTCTCTGACTTTTCTTCTTTAACCTTGTCGCAACCAACGAAGGCGGGGGGGCTACCTAAGCGTCAAAGAACATGAGCTGGAGTTTTTCCACCATAAGGTGGATGGGACGCTGTAGCGCGGGCCGGCCTCTCCTCGTAGCTTGAACGGATTACTGACCTGTAATCAATTGGATGGGATAAGCTGATGGTCGAAGGCCCTCAACTATCGTGGTTTTGGCCCAATGCGCCAAGTTTCCCATGCCAGTTCGTTGGCACCAGAGCACCAGGGTTCGAGTCCCTCTGTGGACGCAAAAGGTGGGTCCCCTCCTAGGTGGGGGGAGTGCAGCGCGGGCCGGCCTCTCCTCATGGCTTGAACGGGTTACTAGCCAGCGGCCGATTGGATGGGATGAATTGATGGTCGAAGGCCCTCAACTACCGCGGTTTTGGTCCGATGGGCTAAGCTTCCCATACCAATTCTTTACAGAAGCTCAAGAGACAAAATTCCTTCCTACGTAGGATAGTTTTTGTGCCACGATATCTAAGTTGTTCCTAAGACTTTCTTCTGTTTTTTGTGGAGCAGGGACGTCAATATCCAGGCATACCTTTCAAGGGTTGAAGGGAGGATAGCGAATAACATTTTCTTCAGGGATGCAAGTGGACCGGACCACCGTTCTTTCTACATAAGTGAGTTTTATGCACAACATGGGCCACGGCACGCTAAATATCTTGTGCTTCGGAAGGCCAAAGAGGATATCAAAAATAGTAGTGGGAATAACAGGAAACACAAGATTAAATAATTCATGTAATCGTTTAAGTAGTAGGGGTTAAGTAGGGGCAGAGGAGGAGGCAACTTTTAGTTGTTTCATCTGCCTCAAAAAAGGGGCAAGCACTTTTGACGTTACTCCACGACTGTGTGTGGCTAGCCACAGGAATAAATTGAAAGAGGATCTTATTTTTACATCGTTACCACGAAGACCTAAGAGAGTGAGTTGGTCGGATTGGTGCCCGTGGATTGGTGCGCGCACTTCACCCCGTAGGATCGCCGGCGCTGTCGTAGGTGCTGGAGAAGTCTCGGTGCAGTCCGGAGGCCCGTCGTGTCGTCACGCTCTCCTCTGCCATATACCCCGACGCAGCAGTAGCAAAAGCAGCAGCAGCAGTAGCAGCAGCAGCAGCAGCTTTAGCAGTAGCAGCAGCAGTAGCAGCAGAAGCAGCAGCCGCAGCAGCAGCAGCAACGTGCAGAGCGAAAGAAAGAAAAAAAAAAGGGAGGGCAGCGGCAGATCAGCAGCAGCGCGCAACAGCAGCAGCAGCATCCGCAGCAGCTGCACCTGCCGCTGCAGCTACTGCTGCCGCTGCGAGGAGGGCCTCGCAGCCCTCCTCTGAAGGGGGGG
>SZWC01005047.1:0-37357 GCA_023375785.1 Penium margaritaceum | reverse complement strand
TCAGGCGCGTGTGAGAGTGTGTGGTTGCGTCGTTTGTTGTCCGAGTTGCGTCAGTCTGTCCCATCCATCATGTTGCATTGTGACAATGAGAGTGCCATGGCCATCGCCGACAATGACGGCGTGCATCACACACGCACAAAGCACATCAACGTTGAGTATCACTATGTGCGTTCATTGTTGCATGACGGCAGCATCAGCATCGTGTGGGTTGAGACAGCACGGCAGTTGGTTGACTTCCTGACCAAGGCGCTGAAGCGCGACTCCTTCAAGAAGGCTGTGAGTTCGGTCGGTGTACGTCCGTTAGTGGCTCTCTCTTTATCTCTGCCTGCGTCCTGCATGCCGTAGGGGAGTTTGGGTGTTGACCATGTCCCTGTCCGCCCATGTGCACTACGCCTGTGAGTCATGGGGGAGTGTTGGTTTTTTGCACATCTCTCATTGTGCTCTGGTGTGTCCTCCCGGCTTGTGTACATCGGCGTGCAGATGACTGACGGCGAGACGCGACGCTGATGGAGTGTCGTCCGGTGGAGCCGACGCACGCTGAGGTCGTCTCGCAGTTCGCTGGAGCCTCCTCTCTCAGGCGACGCGCTCAGCTCCATCGGCAGGCCTCCTCGGCGGTCGTGCTGCCGGCGGTCATTGACACCGCATTTGCTGCTTGCATGCGTCCAGCGCGTCCTATTGCGTCTGCGTCGTCATGCACTGCCTAGGGTCCCAGTTGCATGTTGCGTGACCCTGTTTGGCAGCACAAACCGTTGTGGGCACTATCTGGGTTTAGGCTGCCATAACTCCTCGCTAATATTTTTCTAGCAGATTCTGACCGCACGGCTGCGTTCGCAGCGGCGGTATTATGGTATGGTCCAGTTTTCAGGCAAAACGGACGACGCCCGGGTTTTGGGCTGTCGGCTCCCTGGCAGGCCTCACCGAGAAAATCTGCCAGCCTGAACTGAGCTATTTTCTGATTGGCTGTTGAACTGAGTAACAAGCTCTACAGAGTTGGGGGGGGGGCTAGAACTTGGAGGGGTCTCCCATTGTTGTTCATTCTTCATTCCTAATCAGTCACTTACAGTTTTCAGCTGCTTTCTGGCGCTAACACTGGCGCGCGCATTTCTGAGTAACAAACCCAGAGCTTCCAGACTTAGACTCTAGAGCAGCAGACTGAGGGGGCAGCTGACTTAAGCAACGAGCGTGGAAGCCCGCACGCTGCATCAACAACGCTGCTGCCCCAACCTGCTGCCTAGGCTATTCCTTTTGCCGCAGCTAGTCAGACTCTCGTCTCCGGGTGTGCTGTGGTAGTGCAGCTCTTTTCATCTGGTCACGTTTGCTGACCCGGACGCCGTGACCTCCAGGAGTGATAGTACCTGCGGACCTCATTCTCTCCCGTGGCTTGGTGTTTACCACCGGGAGTAGGTGCCCTCGGCACCTATCCATCGTCGAGCGCACGAGATGAGTGCGCGGACGTGTGAGCAGGCGCCCTGCGCATTTGCCTGCTACTACTATGGTGATGGACGTCGCCATGGTTGGTGTCGCTGTTGGACGCGCCCTCCCGGCCTTCATCCACCTTGGGTACAGCCTCGTCCGAGCCTGCGTCCTCCACAACATACGGATCTGCCGGTGTGGGTAGATCCCCTAGCTGGACCTCAGGCGAGCACATTCGCCGAGATCCGCGGCCTACGACAGACGGTGCAGCGGCTTTGTGACCTCGTAGTCACCGAGTGAGCTTTTGCTACTCGTTTGTCGACGGCCTCTTCGACCACATCTCCTCCATCATCTCCTCCTTCGTCATCCGATGGTGTCCCTTCAGCTTCACCTGCCAGCCAGTCCCAGGCTGGAACCATCCCTTTGATCCACCACTCTGCTGTGACCACGCCGCAACTGCGCGATGACTTGTCTTCCAGTAGTCATTCCAGTCGAGTGACTCTACGACGTCGTCGTCAGCGCTCTGCACGGCGTGCTCACGCCGGTGTTGATACATCCTCCACCTCCTCGGCCTCCATTACTGTACCTGTCGAGGGAGAGTGTGCTTACCGCGCATTGCGTGATGCGACAGGAGCGACAGGATCCGCAGTTGGGTCGAGGGGGAGTGAGTCTGATCCCGACATCGAGGTCATGGTGCAGCCTTGCGTATCATCGAGCTCGACTTCCACATCCGCGCTGGTTCCAGATCTTCTACAGCAGCAGCTTGCGTCAGGAGGTTTCCAGGCCCGGCGTCCCTGGGCGGTGCCACTCGCGGCTCCTACCGGTGGTGGCCCGGTGGTGGCACACGGGTCCAGTATGGATCGGGATGCATCTTTGGGAGTTTTGGCAGAGTTTGTACAGCAGGCTCACACGAGTCCGGCGGAGGTTCCAGTGCAGGAGATATGCGTGTCATCGAGGTCGGCATCCACGCTGGGACAGGAGCCGGACGTTCTGCAGCAGCAGGTTGCATCACGAGGAGTGTAGGTCTCATGTGCCTTGGCGGTGCCACTTGCGACTCCGACCGATAGCGGCTTGGCGGTGGCACATGAGTCCCGCGCGGATCGGGATATCCCACACGGATTTCCGGGGGCGTTGGCGCACGGGACTCATACTTGCCCGACAGTGGTCACAGTACACGAGCAGAGTTGACCGGCTGGTCTGTTGGAGGTTGAGGCGTTCTTGAGAGCAACAGTTCTCAGAGATGTCGCCGGGTCATATGCTGCAGCAGACACAGCAGGCTCCACCGCCTCATCTGCGCTACTTGTGGACCAGCTTCAGCGTGAGGTGTCGTTCAGGTTCCCACAGCCTCCGGGTTCCCCTACACACGGAGCAGCGACATACATGCCGGAGTCAGATGATGGTCCTCACTCTATCATCGAGCAGGTGGGAGCGACCAGTCTTCCCGGCGAGACAGTGCGTGAGCGCCAGCTGCGCTTGCTGGTCGCCTTGACGGGCATTGTCGAACCGGAGCCCTGCACACCTGTTTCCACTACGGTGGCAGTTGACGACAGTGGTGCAGATCCCTACATGCAGATGGAGTCACCTCGTCAGCAGGAGCTGAGTTGTGCACCTTCGTGTTCACTTGCTAGTGACCTTGCTGATCACATGGATACTGAGAGTGGCAGTACCTGCACGGACGACGTTTCCACATGCTCTACAGACTCTGACGGCTCCTCCTTCTCCTTCTCTCTCGGCATGCGACCGCTCACTCCTCGCATGACACACACGAGCTGTGATGTGGATGTGACACCTGCAGCTGCATCCGATGTTCCAGCATCTCGGCACATTGCGAGCTTGGTTGACCCCCAGGAGGATGCAGCAGCACGAGTTCCATCGTCTCCAGCAACAGAGATGCATATGGCGTTGTACCCACGAGTTGTGCAGTCTGCATGTGCAGCATCCAGTGAGGCAGAGTTTATTCTACACCAGGTCGACATCGGCCACCTCGACATGTCCGAGGCAGATTACGCCGACCTGCAGGAGCGTGTAGTGATGCTGCAGTGGGAGATGATGGCAACGCGTGAGCGATTCTCAGAGGATGGCAGCATCAGTACTATCGGCACTGGGGAGCATCTTGTACGCGCTCCGAGTATGACGTCCGTTGGAGACACTGTCAGAGGAGAGGTGAGCGTGCCTTCAGCTTCCGCCATCCTCGCTCCTGTCGACCCCATCATCGCTCCTCCTTCTTCTGCTGCCGTCACGCACCTTCATCCACCCGACTCACTTACCCCATCTTCATCTTCATCCGCGAGTGGTGATCCGGTTCGTCGTTCCAGCTCTTCTCCTCGGGCGGTACACCCCTGTGCCTCAGGGTGCTCTATCCGGCCTCGGAGGCCAGCTCTGCCACTTCATCCACGCACGCGTGCTGCTCGCCCATTCTCGTTCCTCCGGCGTACACAAATGCATCGCGGCAGTGCGGACGCAGGAGAGATTGTGAGTTGGGATCCTTGGCAGTCACGCGAGGACTGGTATACCCCAGGTGATGCAGATTCACGTGAGGAGTTGTAGCCGGAGACACCACTTCGTCTTTGAGGGAGGGAGTCGACTCACAGGTGACAGGGGGAGTTGCCTCTACATGGTGGATACACTACATGACTCATCGCCCAGGATCTGTTCAGCTATGACATCACCATCTCCATCGAGGACATCGCTGCCAGGTTCATCTGCCCAGGGGGAGTGTTGTGTGGACCTCGACCTGACGCGACGCCATTGGAGATGCATGGCGAGGTCCATGCTCTGTTCTGAGCATCTAAAGCATCCCGCATGTGCCTCACGCTACGTGCCTGCACAGCTGCATACAGATGGTAGCACACTGTTGGTCGAGACCCGGACACTTGGTGCATTGCACCAGTGTCACGAGGAGACCATCTTGTCCTCTGACATGTGTATGATGTGCATTACACTGGTTTGTGTGCGTGTGCATCACTCCTCTTATGGTCGAGACCCAGACACTTGGTGGGCTGTGCCAGTGTCCAAGGAGACCCTAGATGGATAGCAGACGAGCGTGTGTGTGTGTTTGTGCGAGTTGACTCGTGCATGTTATGGCTTGCCATGCATTGTTGTTCCATGCCTTCGCTCATTCGTTCTGGCGTGGACGGCTATATCAGCCAGGGGGAGTGTTGGTTTGTGTGGCTTCCACCCGTCACGACCGACACTGCTAGTTTACCGATATACCCACATTTGGGGTATATGGCAGAGGAGAGCGTGACGACACGACAGGCCTCCGGACTGCACTGAGACTTCTCCAGCAGCTACGACAGCGCCGGCGAGACGCGGTCGATGCGTTCCGGCAGCCATGTGGGCTTGTCAGGAGGTAGGAGAGTTTTCTCGGTGGGTTCAGACCCGCGCACCCGGTTGACTGTACCGGTGCGATGAGGAGACCCGATGAGGAGGGTGCCTTCAACTTGATCCATTCCATAAGGGTGGCTACGAGGGTTGTGTAGCGTACGAGCCATTTTTAGGATTACATTTGGCATTTAAATCTAGTTCCCGGGTTCCGGGGGTTCGAGACCGATGTCTCGATGAGTCGAGGTCCAGAAAGTAACATCGGTCAGGAATCTAGTTCAACTATAGCCCGGTTTCAGTCCATAGGTCGGATTTAAGGCTAGAGGAGTGTCGCGATGGACGATCCATCACGTCACTCCTCCCCCCCTCTAGTTGGCCGCTAGGGTTCTGTTCCCACGTTGATGTGCCACGTGGGACGATAGGGTTTTAGGTTGCATGTTACAATAATGCCTTATGACGACCTCGTCCGTTTGTGGCGCGGTTCGTCTCAGCCAAAATGGTCGAGGCAGCCATTCGCTCCTTCTTCTTGGACGACTATTTTGAGGGCCTACCTCTTGGTACAATAGTTAGTCCCAAAACAACCCAGGCCTGTTACGTTGGTATCAGAGACAGTGGACTTCCGTTGTTCATTCGATTGACTTGATGAATGACTTCGTCTGTCGATCGAATGCCTCAGAAAAAACAAAGGAATATCGGCCGACCGTCGATGTTGGTGCTCGCGGTGCTTTGTCGCCGCAAAACGCTCCCCGTACAGGGCGAGGTGTCTCGCCTGCTCGAGAGCTAGACAGGCCGAAAGCCCGACAGAATGAGCTCCCTGAGATACCGAGCAACCCGATAGGCAGCAAAAAGGAAAAGCCCGCAGAGGGGAAACACTACGTGACAGGTGATGGCCGCCCTCTTCCCCTCGTGGGCGACGACTTCGCCGAAGGGGGGAAAGAGGGGCGAGCTCCCCCTCGCCTCCTCGTAATTGACGCCGACGGCGCCAAGGGGGAAGAGGGGGGACGTATTCCTCCCTTCCCCCCTCTCTTGAAGGCCGACAGCCGGGGAAGGAGAGAGGACCTCCCCATCTCCCCCCCATCCCTTCGCAAGGGCTGGCCACCCAAGGGAGGAAGCAAGGAGGTGCTCCTCCCTCTCCTTCCCCCCCTCCCCATTGAGGGCCGACGGCCCACGGGGGAGGAAAGGCGGCGTCTCCCCCTCCCCCTCCCCTCTCATGCGGGCCGATTGCCCAGGGGGGGAAGGGGATGATCCCCCCCCCCCTCTTCATGCGCCGAAGGGGACGAGAGAGGGAGGGGACTCCCTCCCTTCCCTCCCTTAGTGCCGACAGCTCCAACGGGAAGGCGAGGAGGGAACTCCCTCTCTTCCACCTCCCTTTGCGTCGACTGCGCCAGCGGGGAGGAGAGAGGAAGTGGACCCCCTCTCCCCACCCCCCCTACTTGTGCGCCAACTACACTGATGGGGAGGAGAGAGGGATACACCCTCTCCCTCCCTCCCTCCTTGAGCACCGACGGGGTAGAAGAGAGGGAGGAGATCCCCTCTCCCCCCCCCCTCCTCACATAGGAGGACGGCCCGAGAGGGAGGGGATAGGACGTTTGTCCTCTCCTCCCCCATCTCACGTGGGCCGACGGCCTGAGGGGATGAAAGGGGGCGGACCCCCCCCCCCTCACTCTGGCCGACGGCCCAAGGGGGGGAGAGGGACGAGCTCCCTTCTTCCTCCCCCCCTCTCACATGGGCCGACGGCCTAAGGATGGAGAGGAGGAAGCTCTTTGCCTCCCTTCCCCTCACATCGAGAACATGGCCGTGGAACAAAACGGCAAATGTCCTTGGAAGACAACTCGGCCGCCCTGGACATGTCGCTAGTGCCGCATTACATCACGCAATCATTCGGAAACGAAGACTTGCCGGATCGAATCCCCGAACTTCCCTTTTTATGCAGGCTTGATGGTTACTCATGGAAACGGATATCATCCTCGTTTGAACCCGGTTTTGACCGTCGTCAAAACGAGCAAGCAGCTTAGTTCGAGCCATATGATTGATAAGTTCTCGATCATTGTTCCTATTGATGGGAAAGGGGGGGAGACCGACAGTTTTCCTGACACATCGCCAGGCGACGCTTGGAAGATTCCAAGTATCTAACGCAAATGAGTTAACAGAAAGGGGACACTTTACGTGCTAGACGTCTACCCTTCTCTTTTCCTCCCATGAATCCTTGTTGCGAGGAAGTCTATGTTAACCATTTCCTAAAACGTTTCAAACAATGACATCTTTTGTGATGGAACCGGAGTGGTGGTCAAGTTGATCACGGATTATGATGCAAAGATATAAAAGCTTTGGTTGAGCTCCTTTGAAAGACCAGGAGTCCTGACTTTCTTATCATTGTTTGTTCCAAACCACAAGAAGAAAGAAAACCAACAATTTTCCATGTAGTGAACGGCATACACTTGAAGACACTTCAATGCAAGAAATTGAGCATCGGCGGTGCCAATATTCCTGTGGACTAACCCCAAAGTTTTGGGTACTTTGTGAGAGAAAACAGAAGGGCTTACTTTTTAAAGCCACGACATGGCTCAACACGGGTTGAACATGCGCTAGACAGATTTTGTTTATGCCAAGAGTCACTACAGTGTGCATCAAGTTGCAAAACCACAACCGTGGCGGACATCAAGACGAGTTTTTGATATGGACAAAAATAAGAGAATGAAGATGGAAGGCACCGTACGTGCTCTGGCCACTTGGCAACTCACCTTCTTGTCGCAACAATGCAAAATGTGAAGATGACACAAAACAAGCGTTCATTACACGGTAACATGGACGTGGACCATGTCATCGATGGAAGTGCCGATTACACTATGGGCATCAACACAAGTGATGGCTACAGAAACTTTCTAGGTGTCCAACACACCAATGAAAATGTGCCAATTGCACCTTAATCACAGATGCCGAAAGCATATGTGATGTTAGTGCCGAACGCAGTCCTCATGGTCTATAGAGGTATGACCAAAGCAAAGGCCGGTTGGAAATCCACCTTGGTGCCGACTGCACGGAGGGTACAAGGCAAGTCATTTGTGCTTGGGTTTTGATGGAAGGAAAGAGTGAGTGACGATTGCACTCAACACACATGAAATGGTGAAAATCGTTGCACGAGGGTCAAGCGCACAAAATCGACAAGTGCCAGTCGCACCAACAGCATGAACAGCACAGGAGATGAAATCGTAGCATTCACGCGAGTGCCGACCGCACAATCCCAAGGAATGCTAAATGCATGGTCGACGGGTTGAATAGTTGACACGAATGTCGAATGCACCATTGCCGTAGACGTCAATTGCATGGTTGACAAAAGCTGCAGGTTGCATTTTTTTCATGGGTGGCGAATGCACCACTCATACGAGTGCCGAACACACTATGGCCATGAGTTACAATTGGGCTAGCTATGCTGGTGTTGATGGTACGACACATGTTGTGAAATTCTGATTGCACCGATAACATGGGTGCCGATAGCACCCTGTTGTATCAATTAGCAAGAACTAGCCAGCCATTGCCTCGTCATGCTGGCTTGCGATAGACCACCAGACAAAAGCATACGATATATGTGCGAAGTGGTTCTACGGCCAAGTGCGTCAAGCACATTATATGAAGTGCCAAAGTACCTTGTCTGATGATTGCTATGCAGCTTGACGACGTTGAGGATGGTCATACAATCGAATTCTTCAAATAGAGAATCGACAGGCATGCATGGAAACAACCACGGACGGCTGTACTGACTTCATGTTTGCTCAAACGACGTAACAAAAACAGAGCGGTCTCGGTCGCCACTGACAGTGGTGATCACTGGAAGTTAAAAACTTCGCCATGCTGGTTGCAGCATGGGAAGGTACTTCCGACAGAAATACGAACCAAACTTTAACGGATTAATCACTTGTGATGAGGACGGTTTCCTCAGATTTTAACCATGATTAAGATGGACGAACTCCTCCATATCCATCGACGGAACGTGCTACAAAAACCCAACCGGTTGAGAAAAATTCCAAAACATGCACGGCTTGCATGACCCGGGGAGGTCACATCGCACGACCAAGAGATGGAGATAACACCCATTTTAGTGGGTCAAGGTGTGCGATTCCTACCATGGTACTTCAACCACACAAAATTCGGTACATGGCAAGCATAGACAATGTGCACGACATGCACAAAACCCTCATCCACTAACTGTTGGTGCGTTGAACATGGCATCAAGTTATGGATAAGTGGGCACAATTGTAATGATTTTGTGACAATTGAACAAGCCGACGATATCAGCTCATGTCTTGGATAAGAATGGCGACACCATTTCATCGAACAAGTAGTTTGGTGGGCGCAGGACGTGTACTACGACAGTCGCACGTCCCATTGCACTACAGTGTTCAAAGGCAAATGTGAAAATTTCACTACTAATTCTGTGGCATGAATATGTCACGAGATGTGAAACGGAGCCGGTCTTTCAGTACTCCGACTTCAATCCTCAATGATTCCCATCACGCCACCTGTACACAATGTGTACTGGATGCATGAGTACCTTATGGGTGTTATGTGCATCATTAGTCATGGCCGATACAAACATTGGTCCATGATTGAACGTGTCGAGGATGATACGCTTGAATAAATTCTCAATGGTGAAACCATTCACACTCTTTTACTCGGCGAGTGATGGATAACAATCGGGATACCCAATTGGTACCGACGATGAAAATGCACAAGAGTGTAGTCACAATCATATTTAGAAAACAATGATTATATTCAATGGGGACTATAAGCCAAAGAGGGGCGAAGTCTCTTTGATGGGTCGTCCGTAATTTGAGACGCCGTAGTGCGGTGGGCAAAGATCGCAGGAGTCAATTCTGGCGTTTGACAAGATTGGCCGAATGTCGAAAGTGAACAAATTTGAAGGCAACACCTTCATTCTACCATCACTCAGCGAGTGAACACGTCATGGATATTGATAGAAAAAAGCACGTGAACCGGTGTTGATGACATAAACTCATCCACAATTTGGTGAAAATCCATTTCAGAGAAAATGAGCAACACTCATTTTCTACCAGTGGTGTTACATAGAAATATGACAATCTCATGGTTTTCTACAAAGAAACTATGGCATAGTTGAGATTAAAAAAAATCTAGGCTTTATGTCTAAAGTTCATGACCATGGAAATGACCTATAAGCCGATATCTTTATGCCAACAGTGTGTTAGCATCCACTTCTTGGTGGTCCGACCGACCACATAACGAGTCTTGATGAACATTGAAACAAAACAATGAGCAGTGTGTGGTAACCAAATATTGATGTGAAAGGACTCTTCAACATGGGCCGTGAGAAGTGATATCTCACATCAGATTCGTTTGATGTTTGAAGAAACGCTTCAAAGTCGATGGCATCGTGACGCGATATACGATGCGCATATGTCACACTCTTCAAACATCATTCGGATGGATTCCGATCATGCCAAAGACATGGTATAGCATCGCCTATGCAATATCGGTGTACAAAACAAGTCCATCGTCCAATTTTTTGGAACGAAACCAATGTCCGAGAGAGAGATCATGATGGCTACGATATTGTCAAACCATACTCCACTGACTCAAAAGGTCATGGCGAAGTGACTCAAGCCCCATGGCTTTGTAGATGGTTTAGTTGATGTACATTGCCGAATCCAAGTACCATACATTTTTTTGTTGGTGTGGTGATATCCAGGATTGTGGTGGCTTGTCTAATGTCTTTGATGAGAATGATACCCTCTATAAGTGCCTCGAATATGGCATATGAAAATTTCTCTATTGAGTGGAAGTACCGAATGTACACAGCACAAGACATTGAAGCAACATACCCCACTGCATGATGAATTCGTTATCAAATAACTATTTGGGACCACGAATTCTTTTATTTGGCTACACGTTAGATAGTCTCCCAGAGTAACGAATGCACTTCATTAATTCCTCGGACAAGGTTCGGCACTCGAGGACAAAACGAAATCTAGAATGCGATCACGTGGTCTCAGACGACCACGCGATCACCCGATTCTTGGGTGTTGACATCAGAAATCGGTAGGACAATGTTCAAGATGGACCTTTTCTCAGCGAAAAAACAAGTTTAAGACAACGAAGAGAAGTGATTTCGTTAACTATAACACCAAGAAAGTATCTTTTCCAAAAACGAGTAAAGGCTACAAGTCATAAATTATTTTAGACAACGAATTCATCAGGTAGTAGGGTAGATTGTTGCAACTTGGCAAACACAACCCATTGACGAGATCTTGATTGGAACCCCTGGACGCGATAACATAATTGCAAAAAGATTTAGGAACTAGTTGTTCTAGGATCACCAAAGGTGATTCACAAGTGTTTGATCACAATCACATGGAAGTGACACCCGAGAGCTGTTCTTCCAACTCGGACTACAATGATTGCAATCATGGTACACCCGTTTGATGAATACCATGTGATGAACACTCATTCGTGGATAGAATCCATGGTTGTTGAGATCGGTTATCTCAGCTAACCTAGTTCAAGACCAGTGTGCTTTTGATAGGGACGTGAGCCGTAGCCCATGGTACCCATATCAGACAGAATTGAGGGGATGATGGTTGAGACCAAGATGATCTAGGTCGGAGCATTGTCGTGTCCAATGATGGACTTTGATAGCAATCACGCGTGCCAGATGACCAATGCCTCCTTCTTCAAAGATGAGTGCAAGCTTTGAAAGAAAGAACAAGTGTGCTCAACAACCATGTCTTGGGACCTTGGTGCCTCCCAACCCTACGACAAAGCTAGCATGCAAGTTATATGGGCTTGGTGGAGCTTGGCTGAGTTCAGCCAACCAATCCACGGGTGCTGAAAAAGGTCCTGTAGACCTACGCGTGGTTATGAACGTGTGGTCGCAAAATGAGAGGACTGATGTCCGGATCTTGGATTGCACGTATTGACAATTTTGCGAGGAGGTACCACCTCGGCAACAACCCCTGGAGGAGATTTTTTCCACATGACATGGGAAGTGTTGTGTGGACCTCAACAGATTTTGCAGGACACCCGTTTAGTTGGTCGCAGGGACGCTCCTTGCAAAGGGGGAGGAGGTGTCACCACAATAGCTTGCTAAACACATACCCCGGTGATTTTTAAATTTGACGTCTAAATATTTTAGAGTTATGTGTTCCTTGATTTTGACCATGTTTTTTAAATAGTAATTGTTTATGTGTTCCTGATTTGTCGAACCCAAATGAGGTCTGATCCTTAAATTCGACGATAGGGCCAGGTCAATTCTTCGGTGTTCCTTGAATTCAACGCCAGAGCTTCTTGCAACGGGTGTCGTGGGGGCCCAACCCGTTGCTGACAGAATCTATTCAACCGTTGCATCCATCGTGTCGCAAGGATGACGGCGGACGCCCATTCTGTGGGGAATCCGTTGTCGCATCTTTCGCGTGGTCACTGACTGATGCTATGATTGTTACGAATTCACTGTCAGTTCACAACCAATACCAATCTTCTTTTGTCAGCGTCATTGCCAGCATGAAGAGATTCCTTCAGAATGCTTCTCCGGAGGAGCTCGTCCGCCATTTGGAGTCCCAGATCAGATGTCCCGTGCCTCCGCGGCCTATCCATGAGAGACGTCCTGTCGGTCATCCGAGGAAACCCGTTCTCCTCACGTACAAGGATTCGCTTCCCTCGCGTGCATCAACCGTGCACTAGTGCTACAGCTTCATCTCTATCGCTGCCACCCGCTCTTGTGCGTGTCACGCAGGCATCTTTGTCCTCCAAGAGCCCTACATCAACCACTGCTAAGCGTCGCATAACGCGGGAGCAATAGGCATTGAATGTTGGCATTGCCTACCTGTACAAAGGAGATGCGCCGGCAAAGCCTATCGCTGCAGACAAAGGGAATGGGAGGGCTGTGGAGGAGCTTCGCCCCGAGTGTCGACGCCCGCCCCTACCCATCAACCGCACGCAACCCGGTTCCCTGGGCATTGAGGAGCCAACTGAGCCTCTCGCACCTGTCAGCCACAGCGGCAGCAACACCGGTCCATGCGCGAGGATCGACCCGCAAGCGATGCTTCTAGTGAATATTCCTCGGGCAGTCAGTCAGCTGACGACTCCACCGACAGCGAGTGCATGGCGCTCATCCCAAGAGACTACAAAACAACCTCCAAAGACACAGGCAGCAGCGGAGGGACAAAGAAGTGTGGCCAGTACTATGACTGGTTCGGCTGCGGACACTTCCCCGCCATCTATGGGGTGTTGAAGTCTCACCATTGTTTTTATGCAACGGTGAAGCATCTACAGCGATCTTTCTGGACGCCGGTCGTCCTCTGCGTATTTGATTGCCTGGCACCGAGCACCATCGCCGGATGGTTTGTATCTAGATCGAAGGTCCTCAAGGACCAGTATGCACAAGCAGCCACCATCGCCATGAAAACAGCATCCTCCTCACTAGTGAATAACAAAAAGAGGGTACACGGCAATCGTGGAAAAAAGGCGTGGTTGGCGGCCCATCCGGAGGTGGTGGAAAGAAAAAGAAAATGTCTGCTTCGTGCCCGCGATGCCGGTAACCCGCTCAACAACAAGTCCATCTGCCGAGAGATCCGGCGGATCATCGGTCAGCACGCGCCCAACGACCTCGCATTTTTGGGCGATCGTGCTTTCGGGCGGTCGTGGGTCCGAAATTCGTGACCACAACCATGGGGTGGTCATGGCGTGCGGGCACAACGGCCGCCCAAAAGGTGCAAGATGTCTAGAAGAAGAAAGTGGAGAACTTTTTAATGAGAGCAACGGCTTTAATCAGATTTCATCAAATTCCACCTGTCTTTGTCATCAATGCTGACCATACGGCGATCCAAGTCGTTCCTACTGCCGATCACACGTACGCACCAAAAGGGTCATCCGACGTCTCCATCATCGGCCTCGATGAAAAGCGCGCTATTACGGTGCTCGTCACATCGATGTTTGCTGGAGACTTCCTACCGCTCCAGCTCATCTTTGCGGGGAAGTCCAAACGGTGCCTACCCAAGGGGCCCCACACACCCTAGCTCCTGGACTCCGGCTAGCTGCTGTCTCACACACCCAACCATTGGCTGAAAGGAGAGACCACGATGCAGTGGGTCCGCGGCATCGTGCAACCGTACTACCTGGCCAAGTGCGCTGCCTACGGCCTGGAAGTGGGAAAAGCGCACATGCTGCTGGTCCTAGATGCGTGGCATCCACACTACAGCGCAACGTTCCGTGATTGGTTGCGCACCAACTTCCCGCACATGCACCCTGTGTACATCCATGCAGGGTGCACACCAAAGGCACAGCCTGCTGACGTCGGCATCATCTCCCCGCTGAAGAAAAACATGGAGGACAGTTTCGCGATGTGGGCTTACGATAAAACAAGTTCAGGAGAGCTGCTTGCGCTAGGAGTTTCGGTCATAAAGGAGCAGGCATGCAAATGGTTCGTGCTAGCATGGCACAACATCGACACGAACCCCAACATCATGCGCAACGCATGGGCTCGTGCAGGATTCCAACGTGTGTTCCAGCCAGACTTCCAGCGCCTAGCTAATGGCATGTATGGACACATCATGTACGAGGACGAGGGGGTAGAGGAGGAGGATGAAGTAGTCCTATGAACCATGTATGTAATGACTTTGTCATGTCCATTTCCATATTTTTTAACTCTTGCATTCTTCTCTCCCACGGATGACATTAAATGAAGTACCACAAGTGACATTGAATGAAGTACAACGACACTTGTACTTTGACGAGCACCATGGTCGAGCCAGACCTCTGCAAGCAAAAAAAAAAGGGCCAGTGATGGACAGAATTGAACTTTCCACGAACCGTGCAACAAACAAGGGATCACCACATGCCCTGAAAAGTAAGTTCGACCCACACACCTTAAATTTGATGATTACACCTTTGAATTATTCATGTGTTCCTTTGAATTTGTTCATTGAAATAGCGGTTCAAATTCAACAAAGGAAAAAACCATTAAAATCAAATTTATAGATCACCGGGGTACCACACGGAATGTGGAGAAGTTCATTACCGTACTAACACTTAAAAGGTTATGAGAAAACAATTTTCATTTCTACACAAACGAGGTTGTGCCTCTAGGCTCTCCACACAAACACAAAATCAAGTTTTTATGTCCCATACAAACACAAAATGTTTATTGTTTGGAGAGGCCCAGCTCGCTGCCCTGAAGAGCCTATTGTTTATTATATTGAATTTTGAAGATGGAAGTCGAGGGCTAGCTGTCGCTTAGCCCACCTGACCCATTTGCCAAGGCTCGGCAAGGCCATTGACAAAGTGAGATGTCAAAGTCCACGTGTACATCAATGCGTTTAGCACAATTTGCACATGCGAGGGTCAATCCAGGACACGGTAAAGACAAAAGTTTTGAAGGATGGTAAAGACAGTAATTTCACACAAACACAAAACAAAGCAACAAATTTCCACACAAATGCAAAATGTGAGACCAAAAGATATCTTACTAACCTTTTTAAGTGCTAGTATGGTATATGTACCCTCTTTCAAACTGGCAAGACATTGTTGACAATGTTCATCCCAAAAGGCATCGACTATGCCATTGATACACACGTGTGATGAGCATTCGGTGAAGTCTCACTAAAAATCGTGAAGAACATACGAGGATTGTGCGTGTCTCATATTGGTAAGAGCTAAGGATCATGCGATCAACATTGGATATTGTATGCAAATGAACAGACTCACGAAAACCACTAGGGTGTGGTTAATTGTACGTGAACGTGATGCAACCGTGTTGCGGATGAAAGCAGTTCACATGTGTGATATTGTTTGCGATTCTTGTTACATGGTTTGCATGATGAAGTACGCGACGATCAAACCTCTGTGAGCAAAGACAAACTGGGACGGTTTGAAGCAAAGGGAGAGGAATGTAGCATACGAGCCATTGTGGCTATAACATATAGTTTACGGGTTTTGGGGGCTAGAGACCGATGTCTCAACGAGTCGAGGTCCAATAAGCGATCTCGGCCTAGGGTCTAGTTCAACTCTAGCCCGGATTCAATCCACAGGTCGGATTCAAGGCAAGAGGAGTGCTGCAATGGAAGATCCATTGCGTCACTCCTCCTCCCCTCTAGTTGGCCGCTAGGGTCCTGTTCCCACGTGGATGTGCCACGTGGAATGATAGGGCTTCAGGTTGCATGACTGCAAAAATTCCATACGACGACCCCGTCCGTTTGTGGCGCGGTTTGTTTCAGCCAGAATGGATGAGGTGACCATTCGCTCCTTCATGGACGACTGTTTTTAGAGCTTACGTTTTGGTTCAACAGTTAGTCACAAAACAACCTATGGCTGTTACAAGATGGTGGCTGTTGAAATTGGAAGATTATCTTTCTTGGTAGGCCTAGAAGGTCTTTCACAATCGTATCACCTGGGTCGTCCTTGGTTACTACCCTCTGTCCCACATCCCCATCACACACTACAGTGAGTGGGTGTGAATGCCCTTGTTGTGGTCATAGTGGACCTCCATCCTTGATCTGCATTGGGTTACCTCGTGACCTCTAAGGAGCATCGATGTGCTGTCTCTAACTCACAGTCTTGTGCTCCAATGGGCATCCACACTACTTGTCTATTCCTATTCAAACCATCTTTGCAAGCACCCGACCCATTGAGCCTCTGTGAGGCCAAGGCCACACCCGACGCCGTCCAATGGGATGTAGCTTGGAAGGAGGAGCTAGCTACCATCGATGTGCATGTTGTGTACGAGCTGGTCGACCTGCCCCCAGACCGCAAAGCCATTGGGACCAAGTGGGTTTTCCGTCAAAAGAGGAAGACAAACGGTTCGTTGGACAAGTACAAGGCCCAGCTCACAGCCAAGGACTTTGCACAAGTACGAGGAGTCAACTTTGAGCAGGTCTTTGAGCCTATTGGCCGTTTCACCAGCAGGCGCTTGCTCACTAGCATATTTGCAAAATATGGCAAGGAGCTTCACTAGATGGACATGGGTAATGCTTTCTTGCATGATACTCTCCATGGTGAAGAAGTCTACATGGTTTAGCCCCCTCGCTTTGAAGATAGTATAGGTCATGTTTGGTGACTACGAAAGGCCCTATATGGCCTCGAATAGTCACTTAGATGTTGGAGCACAAAGATGAGCCGCACCCTCGTGGAGGGTAGCCTGGTACGCCGCACTGTAGATCTAGCCTTGTTCTTTCATCCCGATCAGGACCACCCCTGTAATTGTGCTCGTCTATGTGGATGATTCGCTCGTTGTGTTGCTTGACCTTGCCGCTGTCGAGCGAGTGAATAAGCCTTTGCACTCCACTTACAAAAGGAACTAGCTAGTGTGCAGGTTGGGGCATTGGCGTTGTTGATGCACTGTGTGGTAACCCATGCTCGTTGCTTATTCTGCCCCCTTAGTCTACTGCACAAGAGTCTACGTGTGAGAGCTCTGGTTTGTTACTCAAAAGTGCGCGCCTGAGTAAGTTTCAGAATGCAGCTGGAATGAAGCAATGAGTGATTATGAATGAATAACAAGCAATCAATTGAGACCCCTCCCACTTACAGCCTCACCTCAGCTCTGTAAGGCTTGTCACGCAGAAAATCAGCCAACCAAAAGAGTCCTAGTATTATCGTGTCTAGCAAGATTTCCTGGGTGAGCCCTACGAGACACCAGACAGCCCAAAACCCAGCGTTGTTCGTTCTTCCTAAAAACTGGACCATGCCAAAATGATCACACTGTGAACGCATTCGTGAATTCAAAAACAGAAAGGAGAATAGCTATGTGGAGTTACGGCTATCCAAACTCGGGTGCTGACTACATTGCTCGTGAGAGTTATCTACAACTAGTAGTGACGTGACAGCTTAGAGTTGTTGCCAATGGAGCTGGTCATGTAAGGGTGTAGTGTTGAAAGCAAGATGAGGAGGAGAACCACATGCTCAGCTTCATGGCGACACGTCTACTCCACCGAACACCCCATTAGCATTGGTGTTTATCCAGTCAGTCGTCTGCACGAGCATGCACACTATCCAATAGGTAACAGTTGGGGTCAGCGAGGTAGTGTACAGACAAGAAAACACTTACAAGATGAAACCCATTGGTTCACACAAGTATTTTTTCGCATAGAGGTCAAGCGCGGCCATGCCCACAGTGGTCTACATGTTAATGAGGCAGCTTACGTGTAGATATTAGTCGAGTGCTTTGCGGACCTCTTTCCCACTATATTGGGTGCTTCCACACCCATGAGTTCAGATGGTCATATCAAGTTGCAAGCTTCTGATGCCAACACACTTGGTGCAAGTGTGGATGAGACTACATTTTCTTCGTGTCATTGGATCACTCATGTTCCTCGTCAACAAAACACGGCAGGACATTACATGTATGGTTAATCACCCCTAAAACATACACTCTCTATACAGTGTACATGTTTAATGTATGCTTTTGGAAGTTTCACGGTACCTTTGTGGATGTTACATAACAATTTGATTTTCTATGTCTGTTCATACGTATAATACTATAATTATATGCTTCAACACCCGATACTTCATTAAAATCTTGTAAAGAAATTTGTAAACGATAAGAAAAAGGGCAGAGTGACTACGTACCCCAGGTTTCACACAATAAGCCCCATCCGCCCCTTTGTCGGAACGATAAATCCCATTCGCCCCTCCGCCAGACCGATAAGCCTGATCCGCCCCTCCGTCGGGACGATAAGCCTGATCCGCCCCTCCGCCGGAGCGACAAGCCTGATCCACCCCTCTGCCAGCACGATAAGCCTCATTTGTCCCTAACCATGAACAATAAGCCCCATATACCCCTTGCAATTGTTGAAGTCGTCATGTGACAGCATTTGGTTAATTTTTCTGCTAGAGAAGGGTGTCATGGTATTATTATTTCACTTTTCCCATAATTTTTGCCTTAGTTCATACAACCACGCCGCATGCATGTACTCGATACTTGTATTTTTGTATGAAGTCAACAAAATGTTCTGGTACTCGACAATGTGCGGTTCAGCGTGCTTCACTCGCTCGTTAACTGGGGGTATCCTTTCATTCTCAAAACATTTCAACGACTCGGAGTTTCCGTCAATCCACACACCGCACGTCTGCATGGCCGTCTTACCAGCACATGCAATGTCCTCGTAACATCGAAACACTCCCAGCGGATCCTCGGCCCTGAGCTAGCATGGTTCATGCACTGGCATCCAAACGTCATGCCACGCCTAACAGCTATATGGCCAGCACAGCAAGCGATAAGCAGGCCAGTTACATTGCGCCGCTGGACCTGTCTGTAACATTGTTCATTTTCTTCGGGGATTGATTCGTGAACTCTTCGAGGAAATTACGTACCCCACGTTCATTGTCTGTGGTGTTTAGTGTTTGACATTTCCTTAAATGATTGTACTCAATCCAAGTCCCTTGTGCAAGGTTCGTCATTTGAAGTGCCAACTTCATTAGCAAGTAGTGCCAGAAGTAGGTGAAGTGTACTTTTGAGTGTTGATAAGGTAATACTATTGACATAAAGACTGCTCATAGCGTTAAAATGACTGCGTCTCTTTGAACATCATAAGAATAACCGAAATCCATGTCAGTCTTTGTTCAGGATAACCTTCACATACCACGTACAAACACAAGACATGACACTGTCTGTTGTAGTCTGCACAACCACCACATGGGAAGTAAGTACATCATTTATCAAGGAAGTAACAAATGATTTCATTGGTACAATGTTCATGATGTGTCCTACTCAGGATGGTACATTTCTGGACAACCTTACAATACGTTGCTGAAGAGGTGACCTTTCACTTGTGATGATGCTTATATAATAACAGTGAGGTGGATATGTTGAACATGAAAGTTGAAGGTACTTGAGCCCAAAGTATCCAGTAAAACGGTGCATTTATGTACATATAATGTCCTCATTTCACAGCTACATTGGTCTTTACTACTGTGAGAAGTAGTCTACATTAGAGGACATTCCATTGCTTTAATGCACACTAATGTTGAGGGTAAGGGTGGTACATTGTTCGTTTTCATGGAAACACTTTATTCCACAATGCCCTACATATAGTTATGAACATCAGTAAAGACATGAGGTAAAGGATGACGTTAATCACAACCGTGAACATGGAAGTGGCCAGATTGAGATCCATGGCGCCCGATTGGGTGGACACAACAACGGTCGTGCATGAGGTGCTTTCATGCCCAACTGCCAACACATGGTGTATGGGTCCTCGGGTGTATTTGGGTTGATGATGTCCCATGCGCGCTTTATCTTTGCCCACTCCGCCACCGCAGTTCCGTGATCCATGGGCGGGGGGGGGGGGGGGGTTATCACGGTTCCCCAAGGACTGTACACCGGTTCTGGACGGCCACCCTAGTGCTGCAACTGTGGCAGAGGATGCGTATCTCGAACATTGGACATGTCGCAAGAGGGTTTGCTCATTGTACTCTTGAGTACGGGAGAAGGTAGTAGTCGGTTGTGATTAAACCGGTTATATATGCAGAGCATACATACGGGTTTGACATCACAAATGACATGACTACGGGCAATGTATTTGAAGAGCATCAGTCGTCATGTGTGGCCGACTGCACACCAAAGCAGGGAGGCACAGGTGCCGAAACGGTACCATGCCGAGCCTGTACGCAGACCCAAGCACTTACGTTCGGCAGGAGGTGTCTAGGGTAAGGTTCCGTTCTGCTGATAGTGTCGTGTCACGTCACAAACCTTGGTTACATTAGGCTTGGCTTTTTTTCGGTCATTTTCAACGGTTATACATCGAAACCTGCTCCAGGGGTATATGGGGCTTATTGTTCATGGGTAGGGGCGAATGAGGCTTATCGTGCTGGCGGAGGGGCGGATCAGGCTTATCGATCCGACGGAGGGGCGGATCAGGCTTATCGTTCCGACAGAGGGACAGATGAGGCTTATTGTTCCAACGGAGGGGCGGATGAGGGTCAAGGGTGACAAAACAGGGGGTAATCGGCATTTTCACCGTAAGAAAACCATGTTGAGTTTTTCAAAACTCCATTTACAGTTTCTTGACAAAGACATACATGTGTACCTAGACGCTAACAAAGATACTTCCGTGAAGAATAACGGCGCCTAGTCCCAGGCTTGGAACTCAGCAAAATCAAAATCCATCCAAAGTTATGTTCCGGTATTTTTGCTTTTTAGGTTTTTGCTTTTCCGGGCTCTTTCTAATTAGGGGGACCCCATGCTTACCCCCCCTCCAAAACTGACAGTGTGTTTGGAACGTGTATGTGGTGAGTGTATCTCGTTGACACGTAAAAGTTTATGGATGTGAACACTAGTGTACATAACTATTTTATGTACACTATACACACCACCTAAACTGCCACAATACATTCCATGGGTTGGGGGGAGAGGGATCCTGACCTTGTTGTGACCGTTGTGTAGTCGAATGACTCTAGCTATTGACTTTTCCTATCTGTTGATGATCACTGATTTTCGATCGTGGATCGTCGATTGTCCATCGTCAATCGTCTCCTATTGCCCAATGATGAAGCTCCCTGATCTAAGCTCATTAGTTGTCATAGATCGGCGGTCGACGAGTAGAGATACATTTGTGTTTTAGTTTTTCTTCCCATCACATAAAATTAATACAATTCCCAGCTACACTCCCCTAATACACTGTACCATTTGGGGGGGGGGGACATCCGGTACCCATGTTCCCCCCCCCTCCTAAAATGTTAAAGTGTATTGTGATTGTGTATATGGACCGTGTATTGCATGGACATGTGAAATTGTACGTGCATGTACACTCTTGTACATGATACACTAGTGTACAAATTCAGTTCTGGTACAATACACGTACCAGTCACAATTGAATACATTCCACAGCTTTAGGGAGGTGGGGAGGGAGCCCGACTACATGGTGTCCGTTCTATTGACTGATCTCCTCACCTTTCGACTTCACTGATATTTCGAGAATCATTGTTTTTATCGTCAATCGTTAACCGTCATCTTCAATCGTTGCCTACCGGTGGATGATCGAGATCCTCGATAATCGATCGTCAATCTTCATATGTCGGCAGTCAAAAAGTGGAGATTCATTTGTGTATTCCTTCTTCTTCTCACTCAAAAACAATACACTTCCCAGCTACACTTTGCTAATACAATCTACCCCTTTGTGGGGTGGGAGGGAGACATCAGGAACCCATCTTGCCCCCCCATCCATCGTCAATCGTCTCCTGTAGTTGCCCAATGATTGAGCTCCCTGATCCAAGCTCATCGATTCTCATAGATCGGTGGTCGACGAGCAGAAAGACATTTGTGTATTGTTTTTTCTTCTCATCACACAAAACTAATACACTTCCCAGCTACACTCCTCTAATACACTACCATTTGGGGAGAGGGGACATCCGGTACCATTATGCCCCCTCCCCTTCCAAAAATGCTAAAGTGTATTAGGTTGGTGTATATGGACCGTGTATCCCATGGACACGTGAAATTGTACGTACATGTACACTATCGTACATGATACACTAGTGTACAGTTTTGGTTTTGGTTCAATACATTCACTAGTCACACAATCGAATGCATTCCACGGTTCGAGGGGTGGGGGGTCCCGACTGCGTGGTGTCCATTCTATCGACCGATATCCGCACCTTTTGAGTTTGCCGATCTGTCGTGGATCATCAATTTGTAATCACCAATTGTCAATTGTCAATCTTTAATCGTCACCTACTGGTGGATGAACCAGGTAACCGTCCTCGATAAATCATCGTCGATCTTCATAGAGCTGCAGTCAAAAAGCGGATATACAGTTGTGTATACCTTTTTCTTTCCAACACTAACACAAATACACTTCCCAGCTACACTTCGCTAATACACTCTACCCCTTGGGGGGGAGGGGAGGGGGAGAGACATCCGGAACCCATGTCCCCCCCCCCTCTTCAAATGCTAAATTGTACTTGGATGGTGTATCTCATGGAGATATAAAAAATACACTAGTGTACACAATACCGTGATGTACATAAATGATTACTGTACAATACATGCACTAGCCACTCTACTCCAATACACTGGACGGTTGGAGGGAGGGTCGACAGAGTTTTGCAGATTGTCGTGTAGAAAACACAATCGAGTAATTGCAGAACTACGCTCGACAACAAGGTTATTTGCCGATCAAAGCTTGGAAATCAGAAAGTAAACATCAGCTTAACAAAACTATCCATTCTTTATGTTTCAAGACAAATGTACGTCTATTGGACGTTTCACCCAAAATGTCTCATGCATTTTTTTTCTGTTGAATTATTTCATCCAATTCCCAAGGCACATGTATCGTGTACGTAGTTTTCCATGTGAACAGAAGATGACTATCTACTAAGACAGTTTACTGGATATTACTTAATTCTACGTACCTAATACACCAAATGTGTTGTGTATAAGATGGGCAGGATTAGCTATACCTCCGACATTGTCGTCACCGTGAATGTCCTTGCCGTGGTGTCCCAATCACACCTAGATGCAGCCATTTGTGTGGTATAGTACTTTGTCTCCAGCCCACGTCGTGGACTGACACTCCGCCACCAATCATCTATAATCGCGGAGGACTACACCAACAGTGACTGGCCAAGGAGTATAAAGTTAGGGTGACACCTGGTGGATCTTTCTCATCGGCGGTTTGACAATCTCGTGGCAGAGTGGGAAGCATGGATGCATTGTACTTAGTATCGCAAAGGCAAAGTATGTGGATTTGGGTGTCGGCGCATGCGAGAGTGTATGGCTGCGTCGTCTGTTGTGTGCATTGTCAGGCTGCATCGCACATCACATTGCACTGTGACAGTGAGAGAGCCATGGTCATTGTAGACAACGGCATCATTTATCACACATACACAAAGCACATCAATGTGGAGTATCACGATGTTTCCACTTTCTCGCATGAGGACAACATCCGGGTTGTGTGGTTGGAGAGTGTATGACACTTGGCTGACTTCTTGACATACATGGACAATCGCCTCACCCCTGAAACGGTGAATCAACAACTGCATTGTGGAGTGAACATATCACTGCACATAGAATTCTACTAAAAACAAGTGCATAGTATACATAATCCGCAACCAACACCTTATACAATGAATGTATATCTTGACTCTAGGTACATGAATTGACGTTCATGATTTTTGAAAGATATTTGCATATGGGAATACAATTTTTGTTACACCAATTGTTGAGTGTATGAGTTTAGAGTCTGAATCCACGAGTGCACAGTTATGCATTTGTGAGCTTCCTCTCCTCATCTTGTTTTCTCTCCGTCCCAATCCTTCCTTAGCACGTGTGTGGCTTTGCTAGACTATGGAGGGCGTGCCACGCCCATTCCATGCCATACCATGCTTGCTGTAGATGTGTTTCTTGTTCTAAACGGGTAGTGATGGTTCTATACGCATGGTAAGAGATGCCGCACGAACGTACTGTTGCTTCAACACTTTTGTGCCTAGAACAAACCAGGAGGCCACAATTCTCGTTTCCAGCTTGTCACAAATGTACGTGCCATCAAGAGTGAGAAGGACTCGTTGGAGATGCTTGATTGATGCATGAAACATTGCATGTTCTTTGACTTCTCAACAAATGATAGATTTCAGGGAAATTGGTACTGCTAAAGCAGTCAGCGTATTGTCCTCTAGGACGGCAATGTCCGCTCTGCTGGTGTCCTTTGATGTCGTTGCCTGTTCGTGTGGGATGATGGCTTCACATTCAGAGTCCATCAAGTTGTCCAGTTCCCTTGTTTCCACGTGGGCTAGCCACACTTGCGCTCTGCGTTGCAGGAATCACTTGGCCACGTGCGTTGATACCTGTTGCATGCGTGGACTTGCTGCTGAAACTTACCCTGATTCTTCGTCCTCTACTACAAGCTGTAGATGCATATGCATCGTGGGTCACTCGATCAAAGGTAGGTGTCATTTCTTACCATTGATTTTCACTTAGATTGCATTTTTTCTCCATTCCACTTTGCAAATTGTGTTAATGTAGGAAATCTTGTCTCATGGTAGATTTGAGGTCACTCATTGAGCATGTTTTTTAGTTTGTTGTATCATGCAATTCTCTCATTTCTGGTCGGATTGGTTTGTGAAGTCAACAAGTTTTTACTCGTCCATTGACAGTTTTTTCAATCCAATGTTGCTTTGTGTGCAATTCCAACTTCCACTCAACGTTATTGCTTGTAAAACTGTGAGAAACTCGAAAGAGCCAGTACGTTTCTACTAGTTTTGTCACTTCTTGGTTGTAACACTAGTAGTATCACTAGTTGGTCGCCCTTGTACCCCTTGTTAAAGGTTTTATTCATTTATTTGTTTTAATTTCAGGAAGTCTTGCCTATGCTGACCACTTGGCATAAGATCTTTTGTCGAGATGGGACGTTTCTCGCATACTCCTATCTTTTGCCGTTTCTTGACTCCACTTATCTTTTCTCTGTTGCTTTTCCCCTTTTTGGCCTATTGCTGACGCTACTAACAATCGCGCCACATCAGACTTGGCTTCTTGCAGGTCAAGTGCATATGTTGATTGCATCAATTGACAATGTCAATCTCCACCAGAGACAAGGTTTCTATAGTTGTGGCTTTCAAATGTGGCTTTTAGGGTTGCATGTCGATGGATTTTTGCATCTGAGCAATGTAGTTGGTACCGTTGATGCAAGAAAATATTGCAAAAGTTCATCTAGGATGCCGGAGGTTGTAACTGCTCGCTCAAAGCCACGATTAAAGCTGTTGTGAAAATAAAGTTCATGATGAGGGGTGTCACTACAAGTGATGATTTTAAAAGAACACCGTGTTTGCTCCCGCATGCTAGAGTTCTCACACATTTATTGAAGCTTGTAGTGTGTATCCAATCTTTCATACAAAACTTTGAAGTGGGCGAGGAATGCATGTGTGACTTCCATCCCGTTCTCTGGTGGAGTCAAAGAGTTGTGCAATATTGGATTCATGTTCTCGAGAGGTAGAGCATGCAACCAATAATGTGAGAGCGGTTGCGTGAGCCGTTGATCCAGATCAGTTGGTCTCCCTCTTCCATTGGATGGTCTTTGGATCATTCTGCCAACCTAATGTCTCGCCACACTAGAAGGAGGCCACAAGACCGATTCTGTTTTTGTCATTGTTGACATCAGCAGTGATGAAGTACGCCTCAAATCTTGTCACCCACATCCAAACCGTGGGTGGCTTGGAATTCGCAACATCGAATGAAGGTGTTGGCCAGATTTGGGGTTCACTTTGAATTTTATTGTTCCACTTGTTGAGCATTGCTTCTTGAGTGCACGCATTCTGACGGTCGTCCAAAGTGGCAGTGGGTTGTTCAAGTAGATAGTTATTAAGAATTCAGAGTGTAGAGAACTTTTGGTTCATGTCTTCATTAATGTGAGCTTGTTGGCCGGTGCCGTCGATCGTGCAAGGTGTCGCCCTAACAGGCAATGGCAGATGGGAACGGTTCACAAAGCCCAAGGGATCTATCACCAAATCCGCTGTCGGAGTTGGTGGAGATGTGTCATTCAGTGCAAAACTGCCACTGTTGTCTAGTACACCTCGGGAGCGTCATGGGCTGCCTGTTGCCAATCCTCCATCGCCGAGATCTTGATTACTTTTGCTTGTTGTTGGGTGTATTTGATTCGTTCACCGTCATTGTCGCAAGGTGTGTGATCTCACAGGCGACAAAGATGCCCTGAAGACTAATGTGAGGTTATCTCCTTGGATTAAAGTTGCCGGCTGTCCTTCCAGTGCCACTGTGCTCTGGTACCAAGTTTTACGCTGAGCAGAATGTGACTGGTTCACAGAGATGAGGTGACGATTGAAAAAATTGGGACCATTGGATGTAAGTGTAATTCAATAGCAAGTGTCAAAACCGTCAAGCGCACATTTGCAAGAGCCAAGAATTGAACAAAGGATGTTTAGCATCTTGGAGGCTTGAGTCAAGCGTGCATGTGTGCAACGCCACGTCGTGAGAGGTTGCTTTGAGAAACTGTGCTTAGAACTTGGGGGGCATCAGGAAAATTAAGGGTTTTTATGTTAAAATTCTTGCATAGTCAAGAAGTGTTGCACCGAGCGGAATGAAGGTAGTTCTTAGGGATGAGGTGTGGGATAAAAGAAGATTTTAGTATTTGGGACAAATGGATACTTTATGTTAAAAAGTGAGTGTACTTGATGACGAGTATTGAGTGTTTTGAGCACATGTATACAATGTTGAGAAGGAGAATGAGGCATGAGTCGGGTCTTCGGAGCTCAAGCTGAGCTCAAGCTCAGTTGGGTCTTTGGAGCTCAAGTTGAGCTCAAGCTGAGTCGGGTCTTCGGAGCTCAAGCTGAGCGATGCATGCGAAGTTGCTCCGTGAGTGGTGGATTCAAGAAGCTATGCCAAGAAGCTAGAGGGCTTTAATAATATCATGACGGTTCTTTACAAAAGTCAAGAGTCATTGAGACATTGACCAAACAGCATTGAAACATCCATATGGTCCATGAAAATTCAGTTTACCATTCAGGAAAGTAGTAGAAGTTGTCAGAATGTTCTGGAATGCAATGTCGTTGGTCAAGGAAGTTGGCCAAAATGCCCTCGGTCGAACGGCGTAAAACTTTGTGAGTTGGCGCGTGGTGGGCCATGAATGTAAGAACAGAATTGTCCACTTGCACATTTGAGGGAATCGTGTACGTCAGGGACGTAAAATTTCCCCCCCTTTAGCTACAACGTCTTGGCACGCTTGTACACATAGGATGGTGACAGCAAAAGTAGCCATCAATCAGATGGTCAAAGTTTCAGAGGTTGTCATAGGGCTCCCAGCTGTTGTGCGCACCGTAGCCATGCCACTTGACCAGATACTCTGTCGTTCTGCCACGGTGTTACTATCCAAGGATATCTTCAATCCTGTACTTTGTAGTGCCGTCCATGTGTATAGGAGGTGGAGGTGCGATATCACTCCCGGGGAAGTTCTAACAAGGGTTCCGATAGTGCTTGAGCTTGGTGATGTAGAAGACAAGGTGGATCACCATGCTATCATGGAGACAAAGTCGAGTCACGACTGGGGTTTGCATTCGCTCGATCTAAAAAAACTAGAATCACCAAGGTTTGAGCTTTGCAATATCCTGTCCTTAGAGCTTGATATTCACCGTGTTGAGGAGGATGCGATCGCCAACGATGAACATGTTATTGTTGCAATGCTGATCGGCTGCCCGTTTCATACAAGCTTACATTTTCAAGAGGGTTTGCAGCGTTTCCTACCAGGTTCTTGCAATACCATGTTAGTGAATATCAACCGCGGGAACATTACTTCGACTGTGTAAACCAGCCGGTGTGGCAGGAAGTTTGCCGTACACCCCGACAGGTGTTTTGCCAGGTGTGGTGGAAGTGGGAGAGTTGCATGCAAATTCGGTGGTCGGCAGTTTTGGTGCCCAATTGGTGTTGTGTGGCTTGCATAAAGTTTGGAGAGGTTGTTCCAATGTCTGGTTGGTTCTCTTGATTGGTATGTCGGTCGGGATGTACAGCGTAGATAGCTGAATCGGACTGCTATAACGTGCCATCATTTTGTGCCAAAAATGGCTGGTGAAGCAGTCGTCTTTGTCGCTTATGCTGGTACATGGTGTGATTTAGAGTAACCGTGTGAAGCAACTATCTTTGTGTAGTTGCACGATCAGATTTAGAAACTGGCGTGCTATTCCTTTTGCAATGACGGTGGCTGTCATTGAGATGAAGTGTGAAATTTTTGAAGAGTTTTCCACCACGACGCGGAGGGCGCCATACCCCTCAACAGTGGCGGGCAGTCCGGTAACGAAGTCCATCCTCATGTCAGCCCACAGTTTTGCCGGGACGGACAGGGGTTGAAGTAGACCAAGTGGCCGCGTGCAGTGATAATTTTGTATTATATAGGTGTTGCACAATTTGCAAAATGCCGCAATTTTGGTCTACATCTTGTCCCACGAGTAATATCTTGCCAACTTCTTTAGCATCTTCTCCTCGCCGAAGTGTCCACCTTGACTGGTGTCGTGGCACTCCACCAATGACATCCGTCGGAGTTCTTTGTTTGGAGGCATAACAACTTGAGAGTGAATCATCGTCACCATTAGTGGTTGTCAAACCAAACTTTTGTTTTGTAATACCCGCCAAACTCCTCGTAACCCTTCTCAACAACTTCAAAAGGTACGGGTCTCGTTCGATGAGCAATGTACTGATCTCTACCATTTTATGTGGTCATCAAATTCAAGCACCCGCCATTTTTAATCTTTCTAGGCCGATAACCAGTGTCATAGTCGAAGTCGGAATTGAAGAACTCTATCCTTCGAGCTTCTTGGCAGCATGTATTTGACTCGGTCTTGAGATGTTTAAGGGCGTGATGATTAGAGTGGCCGATGCGTTGTTGGCATTCCAAGTAGCATTGCCATGTTTTGAATGCGTGAATGAATGAAAGCATTTATTTCTTGTGCACCATGTAGTTTAGTTCCGGCCCACGTATTATTCTTGGCTTGTACATTACGTTTTGTTTCCCACTGTCGTTATCTTAGAGGAGAACGGCTCCAATGGCTCAATCGGACGCATCGGTGGCCATGATGTAATCCACTGTTGGATCTGCTAATCATAAGGCTGGAGCCAAGGTCAGAGCATTTCTCAAAGAGTTAAACGCTTCTTGATTACTATTCCCCGAATTCCACTCGGTGGTTTTCTGGGTGAGGTCGGAGAGAGAAGCTAACACCAAGGCATAGTCCTTTAGGAATCGACGGTATTAGTTATAGAAGCGCAAAACCACATGAACATCGTAAACATTTGTGGACATCCACAAATCAAAGATCGCCTCCACCTTTCTTTGGTCCATGGTGATCCGTCTGCTGCTGATGATGTGGCCTATAAACTTGATCGAACGGTGGCCAAAGTTGTACTTTGAGAGTTTTCTGAAAATTCTCTATCTTTGTAAAACCCTGAGAACGTTTTGGAGATGTCCATTGTGCTGCTGTGGAGTACGACTATACACAAGGATGTCATTGAGATACACGTCGACAATGTCGCCGAGGTATGAAAAAAACTGTTGCGGGGTCGTTTTGAGTCCAAACGGCATGATCGTGAACTCAAAGTGCCCAAATTGTGTGTAGAATGTTGTCTCGTTGACTTCCTTGTCAGATACGCGGATCTGATGATAGTTGCTGCTTAGGTCAACTGTATTGAACATTCGTACCCCACAAAGTTGGTCAAAAAGTTCATCTGCTTGTGGAGGAGATAAGGGTTCTTGATGGTGATGTTTTTCAATGCTCGGTCGTCCACGCACATCCGCATCTTGTTTCCATTTTACAAAAAGCACCGGTTTCGCGAAAGGTGATGTGGAGGGTCCAATAAACCCTTGCCAAGCCTCTCATCCAGATGTTTCTTGAGATTGGTCAAATTTTAATTGCTCATCTGATAAGTCCCCTTCACGATTGGTGTGCCGTCTTGCTTCAAGTTCATGGAATGGTCGATGTTGCATTACGGTGGTATTTCTCAAGGTAGTTTGCCGGGAAAAGCCCCTTCAAACTCCTTAATGAGCTCCACAAAGTCTTTTAGTACTATTGCAAACTTCTTGGATGTTGATGCCGCTGGCGTCTCTTGGGTAGTTGAGATTTCTTCCACTTCCCCTACTTCCTCGTGGACTAGTCACGCTTGTGCTCCGTGGTTCATGTATCACTTGGCCACTTCCATAACGGTTGGCCCTTTGTGGCTGTTGTAACTTACTATGCTACTTCCACCTATGTTGCTTCTTGTAAGTGCCATTGCGTCGTGGGTCGCTCGACCAGAGGCAGGTGTCGCTTTCTACCATCAATGTTGACGTACACTACTCCGCTGCTCCAATGGACATGCGGATTATGTCAGAGCAGGAAATCTCGCTCGAGGATGATTTTGTGGTCGCTCTTTGGGAAAGTCGTATAGGAGTTTATGTTGTGCAAATCTTCAATTTGTAGTCAGTTTGGTTTGTACGGTCGACGGATATGCTATCATTCGTCGACGGTGTTTCCTTAGAAAACTGCCGGTTCAGTCTCCCAACCCGGCTTCCAAACCATGTCGTTGTTGACAAAGCTTTGAGAAGCTCCTCCATCTATTAGTGTCGGTACCATTTTGTTAAATTAACAACCCCTCAATTGCACTTGTAGTAGTATCACCTCCTGGTCGTCCTCGTACCCCTCGTCGAAATTTGCATTGTCAGGAAACCTTGTCTGTAGCGATGTGGGCTCTTTAAATGGGTAATCAGTCTGTGTAGTTTTTTTCCGGCCGGGCAGGATCCTTGCCACCTGTTCCTGTCCTTCACCGTTTCCTGACTACCCACTCCTTTTCTGAGACTCCCTCCCCTTTTTGGCTTGTTGTTGCTGGTTCGGCCTGTCGCTTGAGACACGGGCCAACTTTCTACAAGTATAGCTGAGTTGTTGATCACACTGGTGGACGGTGTCGATCGCCATCGGAGACGAGGTTTTTGCCGACTATGACTTTCCTCTGCCACGGTAAGGTTTGTGGCTTTAGAGTCACCATTTATTGGAGTCCTACATATGAGCGTTGTAGTTGACGTTGTCGATGGAGATGGTTGTTGTGGTCATTTGCAATAGATCGTCTTGGATGTCAAAAATGGAGATTACTCATCGAATATCTCCCTTCAAGCTATTGTTCTCGTAGAAACACAATTTGTCAAGGGCAAGGTCACTACCGGTGATGATGTTGCGGAAACTTCAAGTGTAATCCCCCACGTTGAATTACCGATGCGTACATTCGAGTCCATAATGTGCTTCCACCTTCTTGTTAAGCTCCTCAAAACAAGCGAGTGTTGTCTGCATGAAGTCACTTCATGTTTTTGATGGCGTGAGGGAGTCGTGCCATTTCAGATTGGTATGCTCAAGAGGTAGTGCACTTGTGGTCGACGATGTGAGAGCGGTCGCAATAGCCGTTGATGCAGTTGAGTCAGTGTCTTCCTGCCGCTGGATGGCCTTTAGATTGGACTTCCAACTCAAGGACGTGCCACGAAAAGCTGAGGCCGCGAGGTGAGTTCTCTTTTTGCTGTTGTTGACCCCAACAGCGGCGAAGCACTCCTCCAATCTCCTTAGCCACGTCATGACTGTTGGTCCCTTAGCCTTTATGCCATCTCAAATTTGTAAACAGGATGACAAAGGGTTTCTCACAGAGTGTTTCGATGGTACATCATAATCATGTGATACATGTTCCTTACTCTATTGCAAGTGTTACAATAGAGTATATGACACCTTTTAAACGTAACTTTATGTTTGTAATGGTTGCTACTGATCATTACAAAAGGGGGTGAAGGATTGTATCAAAGCGCACGTGGTTTTCAAAAGATTCATGTTCATGATTCGTTGAAAACACTTTCAACACTAGAAGAACGTATGTTGTGTCTGTACATCCCATTTATGAACATAGCATATCTTTGTCAAGGCATACAGCGTCGAATCTCGGGGGGAGTAACATGTGTTCAAGTGGATTTTTTTTTATCTTGTTTCTAAGTTACCAAGGACTAATAGTTCCTGTGAGACAATAGTGGTTGCATTAAAAAATATGCGTAAGTTTAAATCTTCTGGTTTTTAAGATAGTGTTCGACCCACCAACATACTTTGGGCTTTAAATCTTTTGCTAAGTAATTGTAGTCTCTATGCTTCGTTGAACATTGAGTTAAGTGCTGATGAAGTATGTGACATGTTTCATGGTTGTGCCTCAACAAAAAGAAGAGATCCAGGTATGGATGATGTCGTCTATAAAGATGATGAAGTCATACTATCTAGGGAAGCTGAGAATGTTGATGACATTGAGGATGGTAAAATACACCATTCTTTGTTCTTTACAACACCTTCATATCATCCTCTAGCAGATGGACACATGGTCGTAACACCTTGTAAAGGTAAGACACCCTGTTCTATTCTTATCCACAACAACATTGAAGAGTTTTGTTTTCCAACACTTTTTGGAGGGATGAAGCGCTTGGTAAAAATTCAAATTCAAATCACTCGAGGTGAGAAAGGGGGCTCTGTTCCTTATTGTCGTATGGTGAAGTGGGAGTTATTCAATAAAGATCAAAGATTTGCCATGCGGTGGGATGGCATTTTTTTTCAAATTTTATGTATCTCAAATGTTGGTTGTTCGTGCTATTGCATCTATACATGGAAGGCAACTAAAGAATGACAATATTGTAGCAAGAGATATAAGTAACAATGCATCATACACAAACCTTCTTGCGAACAACATTATATACAATGAGTTGAAGAAAGTGAGGGGATCATCTGCATATTGGGAAAACAATAAGAAGGATCCTTTTGCGATGCTATGTCAATTGAAGTCAAATACCACTTTTTCCTTCTCTTTGTCCATGGCGGGTACTCGTTGGAGTGATTTGTTAGATTTACTCTCAAAACTTGCTGGTAATGAGTTAAGTGATGATGAAATACAAAATCTTGACTTTCAAAAAAGAACTACATACATCCAGAATGATCCAGTCACTCCTGTGAGGTGTTTTCACTATCGTCGTTCTAACTTCTTTTAAAATGTTCTATTTACAAGTGATGGACCTGTGGGATATGTTGTTGATTACTTTGGTGTTGTTGGGTTTCAACATCGTGGCAGTCCTCGTTGTCATGTTTTACTATGGATGGATGGTGCACCTAATCCAGATTATTGCACAGAGAATGATCTTGTCTTTTTTGTAGATAAGTACATATCCACTAGCAGCAGCTTGTTTCCTGTGGAGTTATCAACAATGCAGAGACACAAGTGCACTTTCAGATGTCAAAAAAAAGGGTGTAGGGGTAATGCTTGCGCATTTGGATTTCCTCATCCTCATTTTCTCTCAACAACAATTTTGCACCATTTGACGAAAGCATTCCACAAAGTTAACGACGACATCATGAGAAACACTTTGCCAATGTTATTATAGTCCTTGAATGTACGACTGGTGATGTCTCTTTTCGGGAATTCCTCTCTGTTTGTGGTTCATCTGGTGTTGAACACACTGAGTGTGTTGGTTCTAGCATAAAGAGAGTAACAATGTTTCATAAAAGACGTCCTATCGATTGTTTTTATCAATCCCTTCAATAAAGATGTTTTAATGATATGGAAGGCAAATATGGACATTCAATTATAAATTGATCCATATGCTATGGCATCTTACACTGTTTCTTATATGTGCAAAGGAAACAAGGTTATGAGTTGTACTCTACATGATGTAATGGATGTTCTTTCAAAAGGTGAACAGCGCAATAGCATCAAAACGATCATCCACAAGGTTGGCAACTCCTTCGTTCACAATGAAAAGGTGAGTACTCAAGAAGCTATAACATTGATTACTGCAATCCCTCTTTGTTTCTCGAGCCGGGGTTTCACCTTTTTCAATACAGTATATCCAGAAGATCGTTTGTTGTTGTTGAAACCACGTGATGAAATAAAAAAGTAGGATGACAATTCGTTGGATGTTTACACAACATACGCTGTAACTTCAATGTGTGAGAGACGTCCTTTGGAACTTGAGAATGTGTGTTTGGCTGATTCAATGGCAAAGTATAATCATGTGCCACAAATGAATAAATCAGGTGATGAGGTTGAGTCTTTGGAGCATGAAGGTGAGTTCGACAACATCGATGAAGAGGAAGATGACATTGAAGGTGAGCCAAACATCCAAATTCATAAAGGAGGGTTACATATGAATTCAATGTATGATGATGTGAAAAACCATCGACTTCGTGCTTCATCAGAGATTGTCAGGTTTGTTAAATTTTGCCTAAATTGGAATGATTTGCAATATAGACGAGAAAACGTTCTGTTATTCATTCCATTCAGGAAAGAAATAGAACTTAAAGACGATGCCATTTCTACATTATACCATACAAACCTACACATCATAAAAGAAATGACAGGAGAATATTCACCAACAACATCAAATTGGGAAAGTATCTTGAAAGAAATGGATCCTTGTATTCGTGCTGAACATCAAGAGGAGGAGGACGTAACGACCCCAGCTAAGGTATGTGAAGATTTCCCTCACTTGGTACCTTTTGTTTTCGAAACACACACTGAAGTGGGTCGGCCCATGTTTGCAGATAAAGCAACGAGCAAAGAAGAATACCTTGAAATGAACGGTCCTCTAAATAAGGAACAACGTGCAACTGTTGACCATATCATGTTTGAAGTACGAAATGGTAAAGACCCTATCCAAATCTTCTTATTAGGTGGTGCTGGAGTTGGTAAGTCTACAGTTGTACAGGCATTGCATAAAAGCCTAGCTTTTTTTATATAGTAAAGCAGCAAAGTCCGGTCTACTTAAACTTAAAGTATTGCGTCTAGCACCTACCGGTGTTTCTGATTTCAATATTTGTGGATGTACAGTTCATCTTGCAATGAAACTAAACATCCAAGAGCGAGGGTGTGATTGCAAATAAACATCAAGTGAAGGACAAAAAAAATGATTTCAAGACTAGGTCGGGTGCAATTTCTCATTGTTGATGAAATTTCTATGGTGGGTAGTTGCATTTTGCATTTTCTTGATCAAAGCCTTTGAGAAAACAAAGGTACTGACCCTTGCTCGTTTGGTGGTATTCATGTTTTGGCTTGGGGATCTTTTCCAATTGAAACCAGTTCATGATGGTTTCCCTTTCCATCCAACGTCATCTCCCTTTAAAGTCTCTACGGGTGCCAAGAATACCCTATTCCCTTGGCCTCAATTAATGCTATATGAGTTGACTTCTGTCACGAGACAACAAGATCAAAACTTTGCACAAGTACTCAATCGTCTTCGAGACGACAATTGTACACTAGCTGACCATGAGTTCTTTGCAGGACTTCGTTCACCTAATGTAAGTAAAACTGGTTTTGAAACGTCTACACTTGTTCAATACAAATTCAAAGGTTGACCGTTATAACCGATCCTTGTTTGATGCATCAAATCCTAGAGCTCGGTGTATTTTGAAGGCCAAGGATGCATGTTTATCAGGTGCTACTTTTCAACGATCAGATGGTCCATTGCCTCAAACGGGCACCGACAGAAGGTACAGTGCAGGTTTGTCTGGTGTGTTGCGCTTATGTATTGGGTTTCGTTTACAAATTATCATAAATATTGATACTTCATATGGATTGGTGAATGGTGCCTTGGGTTCTCTTCGAAAGGTCTCCTGTAAAGAAAGCAACATTGAGATCTTATAGATTGAATTCTCCAATGAAAGTGTGGGGGAAAACCGTCGAAAGCAATACACAAGTAAGATGTCAGTGGAGAAGATTCCTTGTCCTCTTACACCTATTTTTTTAGTGGAACAGACATTTAATGCAAAAGAGGGATCAAACAGCATAAACATGTCCAGACTCCAATTTCTCATCGCTCATGCAAATGCAATCACAGATCACAAAGCACAAGGTAGCACATTGCATGAGTCTGAAATTGTTGATCTTTTGGATTACACGCCTCATCCTGTATGTTATGTTGCTCTAAGTTTTTTCAGTGATCTGAGTTTGATTACTGTGCAAAGTTATGATCAAGCCTGCATAAGAAATTGTGAAAATGTAAAGGGTGAAATGTCTCGTTTGCGGCAAGTTCCGTGGAAATTACGCATCACTCCTATATATGAAGTTCTCAAATCACATAAGCTTCCAATATTCTACCAAAACATTGTCTCTATTCATACTCATGTGAATGAGTTATTGTGTCACCCGGAATTGAAAGTCGTGGATATGATCGTGTTGAATGAGACCCACCACCATGGTGATGCATCAAAGGCTTTTCAATGGTATGATCCTTTGTGTGTTTGTTATACTAATCAAGGTAAGAGTGGAATTGTTTGTACACCGCATCACGTTTAACACTATGAGCATTTCACATCTCTTTTTTTTTTACACGATCTCAACATCTTTCTCTATTCATCCACTTGGAATTGTCCATCTCATTGTCTACCGAAGACCAAATACACCATTGAAACCTTTTATGCAACAAGTGAAAAGCTGGGTCAGAGATCATGCTTCCAATATGGCCCTTTTATTGGGGATTTCAACGACGATGTCTTGCGTAAAGTCAGTGACATATGGACATTCTTCAATACTTACAATTTTCATCAATCCGTGAACTTTCCAACCCATGAGCTTGGATCAATAATTGATCACGTGTGGTCAAATATTCCTGTGGAACAACTAAGAATTCACTGTCAGGGATCATACTATTCAGATCATTCTCCACTCTTGATAAGTCTCTCTTAGTCAAGTCATATTTCTTCAAAGTGTTCAAATGTGTAGTTAAACCTCCAACAGTCCAAGAATATTTATCCAAGGTACATTCAACAAACTCTACCTCTCTATTTTTCTCCATCTATCCCTCCATGTCACACTTCTTGTTGTTTATCATGGTTCATATGTAACTGTATGCATGTATTTTATTGGATTTATCTTAACACATATGTGTACCTCTGTCTGCAGGATTGTGTATGTTGTAAATGACAAGTGGATGTATTTGTTGGTGTTTTTATGTCTATGCATATGTACATATGAATGTATGTATTTGTCATTAAAGAATGTTGTGAAAATTCTGCATGCCTATCGAAATTCTTAATCATATGTTGAATACATTGAAATGTGTGTGTGTGTGTGTGTGTGTGTGTGTGTGTGTGTGTGTGTGTGTGTGTGTGTGTGTGTGTGTGTGTGTGTGTGTGTGTGTGT
>SZWC01005046.1:123800-140350 GCA_023375785.1 Penium margaritaceum | reverse complement strand
GTCGTCGACTTCCGCCCCTTCCTTGGCGAGGCCGGCACAGGCACCGGCGTTGATCCCCGTGGAGGTTGGGATCTGGCCTTATCCCTGCTGGCCGCAGAGACGCACGCCACTCGTGCATCACACATTCGTGCTTTCCATTTGCTCCGTCAGGGGCCTGCGGAGCCTGCAGCGGATTGCTGGCGACGCGCCATGTGCATCTACACGCGCTTGGGGACCTCAAGAGGCACACAGCTGTGGGCGCTTTGTACGATTATGCTCAGAGCTCGCCTCGAGTACACCGACATCTTCACACGGTACAGCGACGCTGTCCTCGAGCCCTTCTCAGCCACTCTGCATCTGCTTCCTTGGGCGCATCAGCTCTTCCTTCAGGTGACCTCAGCCCGCGAGGCAGCCGTAGTCCATCAAGAGACTTCCCCCGCTACAGCAGCCATCACATCATCACCATCTTCCCTCCTGCAGTCTCCCTCTTCCTTCTCCATCACTTCCTTATCTTCCTCTTCCTCTTCGACCCCATTTGTACCCACGTAGACACAGGGCGTTGCAGCAACCGCCTAGGGGAAGAAGAAGAATAGGAAGCGTGGATCAGGTCAGCAGCAGTCGTCATCCAGTGGTAGCAGTGGCCGTTCTGTGCACTACTAGAACTGTGGAGGCGCCCATCGCTACACCGAGTGCCAGCAGCCGCTTGACTGGGCGCGGATCACTCGTGGGCTCCAGACTGCTCATGCTCTCCGTTCCATGTCTGGCACGTCACCCGCATCCTCCTCCGGACGCGTGGCGGCCACGACTGCAGCTGTTCCTCCCTCCTCATCGGCGAGCAGCAGCGATCCAGACCCGCGCGACCACACCATCGTTGAGCTTTGCCACCTTCTGGCGCTCCGCTTTCAGGGAGGTGCGGATGTGTTGTCATCATCGGGTGGTTCACAGAATGTTTGTTTGTCCGTTCCTATGGCTCGTGACGATGCGTGTGGGGGAGCACAGTCAGCAACTGATGATGATGGGCCTGACTGCACCGAGTGGATTCATGAGTCTCATCTTTGTGTTGTGCGTCGTTCCTCCCCACTGACGGCTCAGCGTCCCTCTGATGCCGAGTATTCCATTGCTCGTTGTACAGTGACGTCCTCCAGTCGTGACTCTGGTGGCACTTGGATCATCGATTCTGGTGCCATCCATCACATGACGTGCCGTCGTAGTGACTTTGTTGTTCTCGGCCCTGTCACGTCTGTCCGTTCTGTTCGTACAGGCTCTGGTCAGTCCTTGCCAGTCCATGGTGTTGAGGTTGTATGCTTCGATGGTCCGTCTGGCCCCTTGTACCTTTCCAACGTGTTGTTTGTGCCTGATCTCGAGCTCAGCTTGCTTTCTTTGCGTGCCTTCACCTTGATGGGTCTCTCTGTGGAGCATACCACTGACGTAGCGTCTGTGATTGCTACTGACACCTGCAGTGTCGTCCTGCGTGTTTCAGTCATAGATGATATGTATCGCATCGCTCAGCCCTCCTCTCCTTGCTCTTCCTCCTCCTCCGGTTGTGTCTTTGTCACTGGTGTTCTATCTCCGGAACACCAGCTGTTGCTTCATCGCCGTCTGTGTCACGTGGGCTTAGACACTGTATCGAAGCTCATTCGGACGCAGCCCGCTCTCGGTCTTGACGTGGCTTCTTTCGAGAAGCCACCCAAGACTGACAGTCTTTTTTGCGCTTAGGGGAAGATGCACCGGTGCACCTACCCTGACTCTCGTTCCTGAGCACTTTGGCCTCTCGAGTTGGCTCACTCAGATCTTCTCGGCCCTCTCCCGATCGAGTCTCTGTCCGAGAGGGGCCGGTATGTTCTGACTCTGACTGATTTACTTTACCCGGATGCAGTGGGTCTACAGTCTTTGTCAGAAGAGCGACGCCGCCCTTGCGGTTCAACTCTGGCTAGTGATGGCTGAGCGTCCGTCCTGCCACATGCTACATACCTTCCGCTCGGATCGCGGCGGCGAGTTCCTTGGCGAGATGGACTCTTTCTTTGCTGAGCACGGGATTTCTCACCAGGTCTCCGCTCCTGTTACCCCCCCAGCAAAACGGTGTATCTGAGCGTTGGAGCCGCACCATGGAGGATGCGGTTCGCGCCATGCGGTCTGAGTGCGGTCTCCCGGAGTCTTTTGTCTTTGAGGGTTTTGCCTACATGACTTGGGTGTGGAACCGCCTCCCGCACGGTCCGCTTCCGGACCATATCACACCGTACGAGCTCTGGTTTGGACACCGTGCTGACCTTCTTCTCGCTCGCGTCTGGGGCTCTCTGGCCTCCATGTGGTACACCGAGGACCAGCAGGGGTCCAAGGTCTCACCTCGGGGCCGTTATTGTGCCTTCATGGGCATTTCCCCGCGGTCGAAGGCCTGGCGCTTCTGGGACCCTACTCGTCGTCGCGTCATTGACGACAGCGCGTCATCGACGCGCTGTTTTTCAAGTCTCTCACCTATCGTGACCTGACTTCGATCACAGCACTCTCCGCCGCCCATGTTCTTTCCTGTGAGGGCTCTCGGTGGATGGGGGAGACTTCTACGTCAGCAAGCACCTCTCATCAGGTTGATGTGTCCGCTCGAGCCCCCTCTTGGTCTCCGGCCCTTGATGATCCGGCGATCATTGCTGTCGGTCCAGAGATCTCGCCTCTACAGCCTGTTCACACCCCACAGGTACCTCTGTTCCCACGCCTCCTTCTGCAGCAGTACCTGCGTCTGCTGGCACTCCTGTCTCTGTATCTGATCCAGTCTCGCCCACTCTCGTTCCTACATCGACTGGTACTCCTGCCTCAATGTCAGGTCCAGTCTTGCCTGCTCCGGCTGTCACACCCAAGCCCGTGTTCCCCACACACGCATCTCCTCGCACGACATCTCTGTCTGCCTCGTCTCAGCCCTCACCAGCTGTGGTCGTACCCGTCCCTGTGGTCACACCTGTCCTTGAGCCTGAGATGCATCCCTCGACCTCAGGTTACTCCCGTGAGCCCGGTGGCCGTCTTCGACCACTCGATTCCAGAGCTCAGCGAGCGTTGGGCCCCGGAACCAGGCGCTCCTCTCGCAGCATCACGAGTGGTGACCCCGTCACAAAGGCCCTAGGCCTGAGGATCCGCACTGAGTTCACAGAACTACATCTAGCATATCCCATAGGGCACAACCTCGTCACTCGCGAGTTCCATATCGCCTGTGACGCTGCAGCTGATCTCGTGGTCGTCAGGCCCGGCACTGAGGCATTTGCACTTGCCACACAGAGTTCTCCCTCTATGGTGCCCGACCCGGGCACACTGAGGGAGGCTCTCTCATCACAGGATGCTGACGCTTAGCGTACTGCCTGCGAGGATGAGCTTCGCGCTATCCGAGAGCACAGAGTCTACGAGCTTGTCGACCTTCCTCCTGGGAGGAAGGCTATTCAGGTCAAGTGGGTCTTTCGCAAGAAGGTGAAGCCGGATAGCTCACTGGAACGCTACAATTCCTGCTTGGTCGCCAAGGGGTACTCTCAGATTGAAGGAGTCGATTACACTGACACCTTTGCCCTTGTCGGCCGTATGACCTGAGCTCGGGCTCTGTTCGGTGTAGTGGCTCAGCATGACTGGGAACTCCACCAAATGGATGTGAACAATGTGTTCCTCCATGGCTCTCTAGATGAGGAGATTTACGTGGCTCAGCCACCGGGCTTTGAGGACGGTGACAAGGTCTGGCGCTTGTGCAAGTCCTTGTACGCCCTCAAGCAGTCTCCGCGGTGTTGGAACCGGGAGATCACCGGCACTTTGACTCGTGTAGGATACGTATAAAGCGAGGCAGACCCCTCTCTTTTCATCCTACCGGCACCCGAGCGGTTCACCGCCATCCTGGTCTATGTCGATGACCTTCTGATTGCGTCTCCGTCCCTGGAGGCCGTGAAGGAGGCCAAGGCTGTCCTGCAGACTGCCTACAGGATGAAGGACCTCGGTCCTGCATCGGTGTTTCTTGGTATGGAGATCGTGCGAGATCGCAGACGTCGGACACTGTTGTTGCATCAGGCCCGATACGCACGAGTCGTGGGGGAGCGCTTCAGCGATCTCCTTGGTGCAGTGCCCTCCGCTTCCACACCTCTTACACCTGATGGGCAGGATGCCCTGAAGGTGGATGACCCTACACAGCTGGGGGAGACAGTGGACGTGACCTTGTACCTCCGTCTCATCGGATCTCNCAAGGTCTGGCGCTTGCGCAAGTCCTTGTACGGCCTCAAGCAGTCTCCGCGGTGTTGGAACCGGGAGATCACCGGCACTTTGACTCGTGCAGGATACGTACAGAGCGAGGCAGACCCCTCTCTTTTCATCCTACCGACACCCGAGCGGTTCACCGCCATCCTGGTCTATGTCGATGACCTTCTGATTGCGTCTCCGTCCCTGGAGGCCGTGAAGGAGGCCAAGGCTGTCCTGCAGACTGCCTACAGGATGAAGGACCTCGGTCCTCCATCGGTGTTTCTTGGTATGGAGATCGTGCGAGATCGCAGACGTCGGACACTGTTGTTGCATCAGGCCCGATACGCACGAGTCGTGGGGGAGCGCTTCAGCGATCTCCTTGGTGCAGTGCCGTCCGCTTCCACACCTCTTACACCTGATGGGAAGGATGCGTTGAAGGTGGATGACTCTACACAGCTGGGGGAGACAGTGGACGTGACCTTGTACCTTCGTCTCATCAGATCTCTGATGTACCTGGCCACTACCACGCGTCCTGATATCGCATTCGCCGTGAACCTCCTCGCTCAGTTCTCGCAGGCTCCATGTGGGAGAGCCCTTCACGCGGCTTTGTGAGTGGTGCGGTATGTGGTCTCCACGCCGTACCTCAGACTCTGTTTTCGTCAGCAGTGTTCGGTGGTCCTTCACGGCTACACTGACAGCGACTGGGCTTGGAGCCCAGATGGGCGCGGCCGTACTTGCTACGTGTTCTTGCTCGGTGGTACCACTCTCTCTTGGAAAAGTGGGACGCAGGGCTGCATCGCACGTAGTTCGTCAGAGGTAGAGTACGTTGCTTTGGACGCAGGGGCTGCTGAGGCAGTATGGCTGCATCGCTTGTTTCTTGACCTTGGGCAGTCACTTTCCGCCATTGTGCTGCGTTGCGACAACCAGAGTGCTCTCGCCATTGCGGAGAACTCCGGTGTCTTTCATGCTCGCACAAAGCACATTGCGATTGAGCATCAATTCGTTTGTGACCTGGTGGAGCGACGCGTGATCTCCGTCATGTGGGTTGGCACTGACATGCAGCGTACTGATTTCTTGACGAAGGCACTAGCTCGCGGAAAGTTCTTGGTGGCCATTCATTCTGTTGGACTTTGCTCCATGTGTGAGGGTGGTTGAGTGTGGGATGTGCATCTGTGCCTCATTTGTTTGTGTCACTAACTATTGTGTTTGTACCAGTGTTGTACGTGTATGGACATGCGTACCATCGGGTCATGGGGGAGTGTTGTGATTTGTGACGTTCTTGTACGGTTTACTCTGACCACTCGGCCGTGTCCATACTCGTGCAGATCCCTGACGCAGGCCCTGGTGACACCGGTGCAATGATTGGCGGCACACTACCGGCTTGGAGCTGGCCGACTACCGTTCCAGAGCCCCAGATGCTGCCGGGACTCTCTGCTGTCTTCTGTACAGCTTCCAGGCGTCTTTCGGCGGACTGGCCATTAGCCCTATTAGGATGTTGCATTGTATGTCCACCGTCTGATGATGGATGCATGCATGTGACCAGTCGTAGCGTCCGTCTTTTCATCCTTCACGTCTAGGTTCAGACGGCGTAGCATTCTGACATGTGTGCGCAGAGTTACGGCCAAAACAGTGGTTTTGGGCCGGTTTTTAGGACAACTCTTGGACTGCCGCGTGCGACACCCGCCGTGCGCCGCGGCAGGTTTTTATGCCTTGGACCTGTCATTTTTTATTTCTCTCTGCAATTATACTCAGTTTGAGTTTCTTGACACTCTGTTCGTGTCCCAACCCAGACCCTTGCAGTTTTGTCTCTAACTTGTGACTGTTGTCACACGCTGACCTGGCGCTGACGCCTAGTGTCGCGGCAAGTGGTTAGGAAGGTTCTAGGAAACTTCTCAGAGTCANCGCCGTGCGCCGCGGCAGGTTTTTATGCCTTGGACCTGTCATTTTTTATTTCTCTCTGCAATTATACTCAGTTTGAGTTTCTTGACACTCTGTTCGTGTCCCAACCCAGACCCTTGCAGTTTTGTCTCTAACTTGTGACTGTTGTCACACGCTGACCTGGCGCTGACGCCTAGTGTCGCGGCAAGTGGTTAGGAAGGTTCTAGGAAACTTCTCAGAGTCATCACTAAACTAAGGCTCATCGTGAGGATCACGTTGGTTCTGTGGCCACCACTTGGCAACTTGATAGTGTCACCACCACTGTGCGCCCCATGTTACGTCACAGTCTTGCACCAGAGGGCCTCAGTTGAGATTAATCACCTGCAGTGATGAGGTGTGTGTATGCGTAGAGACAAGTGTGCACTTGCGTGTGTCAACCATAACCAACACTCCCCCATGACCCACAGACGAACAGCCCACACACACATACAACAAGGAGCACGTCACAAGACAGTGAGAAACACAAGACTCACGTCAACCAGGGGCATCACGAGGGCGCAGCAGGCCAACAGCATGCACAGCTACTTTGAACATGCCAGTGCTTAGAGCTTTGGTGAGGAAGTCTGCACGCTGCTAACGAGTGTCGCCCCAGACAACCTGAACTTCTCCAACAGCAATGCGCCCACATATGAAGTGATGCTCAATGTTGATGTGCTTTGTGCAAGAATGATGCATGCCATCGTGCTCGGCAATTGCCTTTGCACTTTGGTTGTCACAACACAGAGTGATGTAACGAATGGGAACACGTAACTATTGCAACAGGCGGGACAGCCACACACTCTCACACGCACCTACGCCAAGTGCCACGTACTCTGCGTCACTAGAGCTTTGAGCAACACAACCTTGTTCTCCACTCTTCCAAGAGAGAGTAGTCACACCGACGAGAAAGATGTAACCAGTACGGCTACAAGCATCTGTGTCATGCGCCTAGTCACTGTCTGTGTATCCGTCTACAACCACAGAGGGCTCAGCACGGTAGCACAGTCCTACACGTGCACTAGATAACGCGTAGCAGACAACGCGCAGTACAGCCTCGAGATGTTTCTGGCAAGGCTGCTAGGAGAACTGGGCCAAGAAATTGACCGAGAAGGCCACGTCCGCCCAAGTGGTTGTAGCGAAGTACATGAGGGAGCAGACCACACTGAGGTAGTCGGTGACATCAACAACCTCCCCTAGATGGACTGAATCGAGTGACTTCAGCAGGCGCTGACCTGTTGGAGTCATCGGTGTGGATGCGGCGGGAACGTCAGCAAGTAGGGAGGCAAAAGCTCCTCCAGTGTGCGGAGGAGCGCACACTGGAGGTATGCAGCCTGGTGCACGTGCAGGGTGCGATGTTGGCGGTCACCCTTTAGCTCCATTCCCATGAACACCCATGCAAGACCTAGGTCCTTCATCTCGTATGCAGACTGTAGCAGGTTCTTCACTGACTGGACAGCTGCAGGACTGGGTGAGGCAATGAGCAGGTCATCGACGTAGACAAGAAAGGCGATAAATGACTCTGAGGGGGCACTCAAGAATAGTGCAGGATCAACCGTGCTGCGACGGTAGCCTCCCCGCTCAAGAGTCGAGGAGATCTCCATGTTCCAACAACGCGGCAACTTCTTGAGCCCATAGAGGGCCTTGCGCTGTAACCAGACCTTGTTTGTGCCATCCGTTAAGCCCGGTGGCTGGACCATGTAGATTTCTTCGTCGATCTTCCCATGCAAAAAGACGTTTTTGACATCCATCTGCTCAAAATCCCAGTCGTGCTGGGTGGCAAGATTCAACAGTGCTCGGGCAGTGGTGTACCTCCGGACCAGTTCAAAGGTCTCATCAAAGTCAATCCCAGGAATCTTGGAGAAACCCTTAGCCGTGAAGCGAGGCTTGTACCAGTCGACTGTCCCTTCGGGCTTCAGCTTACGCCGAAGGACCAACCGGGTAGAGACTGCCTTGCGGCCTGCTAGGAGGTTCACGAGCTCAAAGACTCCATGCTCCCAGAGGGCTGTGAGCTCCTCCTGCATGGCATTCTCCCAGATATCAGCGTCAGCTGCCTCACGAGCCTGCCGGACAGTGGTAGGCTCAGGGGGGAGAGGAGGAAGGCTAGAGGCCACGAAACATGTGGTAACATAACTGGCGACGGAGGACTCAAAAGTAGTGTAAAACTCATGGGCTACAAGAGCGTAGCCAACTGCCAAGTTGGGATGCACGATGCTCACAGATAGGCCAAGCGCATCAAAGCCAGTGGGGCGAACTGAGGGGCTAGCTGTGGAGGACGAGGCATTGGAGTGTGTGACCTGCCGAGTGGGTTTAGAGGCTTTGGATGAGCCAACAGGAACAGACTCAGCAGGCTTCCTAGAAGAGCGGGAGAGTCCACGAGAGGACTGAGAAGACTAAGAGGACTGAAGAGCACGCAGTCTCCCCCCACGAGTGAAGGGCTCAGGGCCGGAAATCCGTACCTGCGGTGCTTCACCTCCAGTGGCGTCAATAACCGGAGGGGACTCAGAGTCAGGAGATGAGTTGGGAGTAGAATGGATCGGGGACTGTGTGGGAGTGAGTGTCGAGTGTGAGGCCTCGGGACTACCAGCGGACGGCGTGGACTCGAGATTGCCAGCGGACGGCAAGGACGACACGGAATCGGAGGAGGGCTGTGGTGCAGCCGACTCCGAAGAGGCATGGGAGGACGAGGACTCCAAGGAAGAGGAGTCCTCATCCTCACTGAACGTGGTACTGACAACAGTGGATGACGTGTGAGAAGGAGAGGATGACGCACGGAGATTGGAGGCTGGAACAGACACACCCCCCCAAGCCGACAGAGCGAGGAGAGAGAGGAAGGAGGAGGGACATGGCAAAGGTCAAGAGAGAAGACATCTTCGAAGAAGAGTGCGTCATACGACTCAATGATGCGAGAGCGGTCAGAGTCCCAGAAGCGCCATCCTTTGGACATGGCAAAGACACCAAGGAAGGTGCAAAGATGAGCACGAGGGCTCAGTTTTCCGTCGTGAAAGTCCTCTGGCAATCAGACGGTAGCGACGCAACCCCTGACACGAGCCAGACGGAGGTCAGCACCACGGCCGTACCAGTGCTAGAATGGGGTGACGTGACAAGGGAGGAGACCGTGGGGAACACGGTTCCATAATCAGGTCATGTAGGATATAGCCTTGAAGGAGAAGACGTGGGAGAGAGAGAACTCACTGAGGAGAGTACGGACACCGTCAGCAATGGTGCGGTTCCAGCATTCAGAGACGTTGTTTTGTTGGGGTGTGTAGGGAGTCGAAGGTTCTATACACATCCCGCGAGATGTCAAGAACTAGGCAGTGGGACCCATGAATGTTCCACCATGATCACAGCAAAAAACTTTCAGACCGCGACCACAGGCTATTTCAGCCTGAGGCAGCCAGGACTCCCGAGTGGGACAGATATCAGCCTGTTTCCAAAGGGCAAAGACCCGGTCCATGCGAGAAAAGTCATCTGTAAGACAGAGGACATAGCTGCCACCCCCCCGAGAGCATCATGGGCAAGGGGTCCCATGACGTCTGCATGCAAGAGATCAAGAGGGTCAAACGTGCAGGACTCTGGCGTAGAAAAGGAGGAACGGTGTATTTTTCCTTGGGCATAGTTAAGACAATCAGTTGGGCAAGGGGAGAAGAACGTGTTGGCATCAAGACCATGGGCGGGCTTGTCCCGGAGCAAACTAGCAATGGCAACAGTGTGAATATGGTACAGATGGTGATAGAGCAACTGTGCATGTGCCGGAGTGAGAGAGCGGGCCAAGTGCACAAGAGCAGTCAAGGCAGAATGCGATGCAAACGAGGGCACATGGAACAAACGGTCACAACGAGTGCCACACAACTGGACACGATTAGTGGTGCGATGCGACATAGAGGCAATGTTGCGACTAGAGGAGAAGTCCATGCCATAGTTATTGAATTTCGTAACAGACAGTAGACTAAGCTCAAGAGCTGGGATGTACAAAACGTCATGCAGAAAGAGTCCCCCCCAGCGCCAACAAAGCGAACAACCCCAACACCCTGGACAGGTAAGAGCTGGCCAGAGCGGGTGCGAACAAAGCAAACAGAGCCAACGGTACCCAGAGAAAAGAACGAGGGACGACAAGAGGTCATGTGGTGGATGGCCCCTGAATCAAGGATCCAGAAGCCACCCGTCACGCGTACAGACGCAGGGTCACGACTCATACTGGCAATGGTAAAGCGAGGAGGAAGGCGCTGACCACAGGCAGCAAGCCAACGAGGCAGAGTGTAAGACTGCCAGTGCTCAATCCACGGGACGTCAACTGGGGAACAGCCCTGAACATGACCGGATGACGGACCACAAAGAGACGAAACAAGAGCACATGCAAGCCCTCCCTAAAGTGAACGCACTCACCTCCATGATCACGGAGGTGGCGCTGGTGGACGGTATGAGAGAGAGCAGAGTCCAGCGGGCGGTCGTCCTCAGACAATCCAGTGATGAGTACGCCAAAGGAAGGGTGCTGGGTGATGTGGGTGGACGATTCCCACTGCAGAGGAGAGTAGAAACCAGACGGGGGCCCGAAGTAGACAGGGCCGTTGAGCCCAGGGGCCCAATCCCAGGGAGCGGGCGGAGGCGGTGAAGTCAGGGCAGTGCTGTAGGCAGCAGATGTAGGAGAGAAGGAGAAGGAGCGTGCGGAGCCACCACTTGACCCTGTGGAGGTGGAGGAGCACGTAGAGCCACCACGTGACCCTGTGGAGTGTGCCCAGTGTGCATGCATGGCTGAAGCAAGGCGGGCATCATCATTAGGCGCTGGGGACTTGGGCACCAGATGACGGGTGGCACCGCAGTTCCAGCACATGACAGTGCTGGAGGGAGATGGAGTTGCAATGCTATCAGAACCACGACCCTTGCCACCCCTTCCTTGCCCACCACCACCAGAGACACCTCCTCGGCCTTTACCTTTACCATCCCCCCCACCTCGACTACCCCCTTGGGAAGGAGGAGATGTGACTGTCGTGGTGGAAGTGGTGGTGGTGGATGATGCAGAGGCAGAGGAGGAGGAAGAAGGGAGTGCAGTGGCGGCTGCTGCAACATTGGCGCGATGAATGCGTTTGTTCTACAGCGAGCTCCACAAGTCTGTCAGACGTTGGGAGGTGAACTCCCACAAGGCACCAATGCCGGGCGGTGCGTCAGCGGGGACATGGATGACAGCCAGACGTTCAAGCTCAGAGGCCTTCACCTCTCGAAAGATGTCACTGAGTTTCAGGATGAGGCCGTTGAAAATGGAAAGAACAATAGGGAGCTGACTAGGGACGGCCTTGCTGAGGTCGGGCAGCAGTCGCAGACTACGAGCCCAATAGGCGTCGGCAGTCTCGTAAGCACGCATGGAGAGCGTGTTGAAGTGGAAAGTGAGAACACTCTGAGTTGCATGCCTAGTCACTGTCATGCGCCGCTTGATCAATGCGTAAGAACCAACCGGGTCAGCAGTGGTGTGGCGTGTAGTGTCAGCCTTGAAGGACCCGATTTCAGTGAGATCTTCAGGTCCGGCACGAATGAGGGCACAGACAGCACGCGCAGACTCAGATTCAACAAGTATGAAAGGAGGGATAGCAAAAGGATTGGGCTCATGCTAGTATTCCGAGAGCCCAGGCACTGAAGCGAACCTCCCAAGAATGGAAGGTAAGGTTGGAGGTGAAATGAGGTGGATTAGAGTCAAAATCAGGTTTGCGCTGCACTAATGGGGCAAGTGCTTTGGCTGCGGCTGCGCCAGCGGCGGCGACGACTGCAAGAGGGTCAGAGGAAGATGAGCCAGTGGCAGCTGATGTGGAAGCTGGTGAGGTGGAGAATGCAACAGCAATGCCAATAGATGGAGTGCTACGTAATGTGGGCTGGAGACGGTGAATGACCAAGTCAGCAATGTGATCTGCAAAGGTTTCTTCGTCAGCTTGCTCAGCCCATAGATTTTCCTCAGCAACGCGCTGAGTAGTAGTGCAGCCTGCAGGGCAGTGCGCTCACGTTGCAGCTCAGCTTGCAAGGACACGTATTGGTCATCATCAACTCGCATGTTGCTTGTGACTCGATTTTGCCAAGAAAGTTTTGGCAGAGGTTCCCTTGCCATAGTGGGCATGGAAAATGTGTAATGTGTTGAAGATTGCCCCTCTGCATGCCCAAGTGCGGCACTAGGAGGCGCCAACGAGCCGTCACAGAGAGAAAATTCCTTGTCGACGGATCTGGCAACTTGATGATTGCACGGATCCTAAAACGAAGGATTGCCCCTGAAAGTTGACAAGTCACTGAATCCGGTGGAAGCTGTTTCACTGGAATCAGACAAGTAACGAGGGAGATATGGGCTTCCAAAGTTGGGGTGTGCGCGGCGGCTCTGGGAGCCGGCTGCGGTTTGACTTCCAGTAAATACTTGACCGGAACGAGTACCAAAATGCCATCTGGGGATTTTTGCTCCGGAAGATCTGCCGAGGCGTCCGGTGGATGATCCGTCGGATTTTAGGAGTGCAGTTTGTTACTGAGGGACTTAGCCAAAATCCTGGCTCGGAGTCCGAAACTGAGAAGTACAGTTTGTTATTCGTGGACTTCGTCAAAATTCGGACTGCAGGTCCGCGAACAAGTTTCGACCCACATAAATTCCCATCACCAAATTTGATTATTACCTCATCAAAATAGACCCCAAAGGCGCAAGGGGCACCACCGCTAAACGTAGCGACATCTGCGCCTCCGGAATGGCGTTTTTGATGGGTCCTTGATGTGTGAGGCCGCTCGGCAGGTGACGTGGTGTGCGCCGCCGACTGAGCGGCTGATTTGGGGTGCTGCGCTTTGGCTGACGTAGCGGGAGCTACGGTGATTCGAATCGCGCACGGTTTGATGCGTTGAAAAGCTCATGACTACCCCTACAAATGTTCAAAACATGTCCGTGTTAAAGACCTAATGCAAAATCATGTTCTTCCCTTCGCAAAAGTGACTATCTCGCAACTGTCTTCAACCCCCAGAAACAAAGCATGAGGCAACCAGAAAGCTCACGCTTAGACTCAGATTCACCCGCACAAAGCAAAGCCGTGATCACGGAAGACCTGTCCGGCCACGTTGGAACCGCACCCTGGTTTCTTACAAAGGATTTTGTGCGCACAGCCCTGACCGATCTACAATCGCTCACGGCTTTCGCGGTGGATGGGATTGTTGTCAGGGACAACATTGCCGTCAAGCTCTGAGGTTCTGGAGTTGAAGACTGCGCAAACGGCATAGAAGGAGACGCATCCCATTCAGAATTATGCAGGTGGCCCTGGCTACAGGCTATGGAGGTGGGACTTTGAGCTGCACCTCGCACATAAGGGGCTGCTAGAGGTCATGAAGGGAACGGAAGTCCTCAACGAAGCGACAGCGACGGAAGCGCAGAAGAAGGCCTTTGCAAAGAAGAACACGGAGGTGCTCATGCTACTGGTGTCCGGGACGGCCGAGTTGCAGTGGGGCTACTTCCAGGGCTGCAAGCTGGCAGCTGGAGCTTGGCAAAACCTTTGTGCCATCCATCAATCTAAGTGGTTGGCGAACAAAATCTTTACAATGAAGCGACTCCTGACAGTGATAATTGAGGAAGGAGATGATGTCATCACCGCCATGCAGCAGATCGAGTCGCTCACCTCACAGTACAATGACGTGGGGTGGAAGATTGATGCGCAGCTACAGGCGATGGCCCTCCTCATGGCCCTTCCTGATAGTTGGAGCGCTCTCATTACAGTCCTGGGAGGATGGGCAGAGGACAAGCTCACCTATGGCGCGGTTGCAGAGTACATCCGCAACGAGGCACAGCGACGGAGCTGCGGGAAGTCCTCGTCGTCCTCATCGGCCCTCGTCACCAAAACGCATGGAGGCGGAAGCGGGGCCAAGGGAGGTGGGGGACATGGCGGCGGCAAGAAGGGCGCCAAGAAGGGTGCATGCCAAAATTGCGGCAAGGAGGGCCACTGGGCCCATGAGTGCACCAAGGAGACAAAGGCCGGTGGCAAGGATGCCAAAGGCAAGAAGACCCTCCTCAATGGCACTCGAAACCACTACCTCAAGAAGGCCAACCGGAGATGCCTTGACTCCGGAGCGGAGGAGCATACCCAGGTCGAGAAGGTTGGATTCATCCAACAAATCCATGGTGGTCGTGAACGACAAGGTCGAGCCGGCGACTGGCTAAGGAGACGTGGACGTGGAGGTGGTGGTTTGCGGAAAGCGGGTGCAGTGCATCGTCAAGGACATATTGCACGTACCCGTCTTGGCTGACATTCTAAGTATCAGCCGCCTGACTGACAAGAGGTACGAGGTGCTCTTCAGGAGAAGAGGGGCAGTCGTGCAGAAGGACAGTGGCGGCAAGTACGTGCTAGAGGCTAAGCGCGAGGGCCACCTCTACATTGTGGAGACCAAGGTGATCCCCGCGGCGACAGATTCAGCAGACTCGCAAGAACGCGCCGTCAACCTGGCCAAAGGAGGGGGAGCTGATCTAGAGCTCTGGCACCGACGACGAGGGCATTCCTCACTCCCAGTCGTGAAGGAGATGGCGAAGCGCGAGCTGGTACGCGGCCTCATCATAGACGGTGCGGAAGAGGCGACAGATGCAGCAAAGCACAAAAAGTGCGAGCCTTGCATTTTGGGCAAGGTGCGGCGCAAACTGTTCAACGAGAACGTGGATCACGCCTCGGACCAGGTGGAGGTCATGCACAGTGAAGTGTGCTGACCATTCAAGACGGCGTCAAAGAGTGGTACGCGTTACTTCGTCACCTTTATTGATGACTACAGCAAAAAACTCTACTTCATGAAGCGGAAAGGCGAGGTCCTGGACCGCCTGAAGGAGTATGTCACCACGGTGGAGAGGCACACTGACAGGAAGGCCAGAGCGCTACGCAGTGACAACGGCGGAGAGTACGTGGGCTGTAGCGGGTGGATGAAGTAGCAGGGCATAAAATGGCAACAAACTACGCCGTATTTGCTTCAGTCAAATGGCGTAGCGGAGCGGGCAAACCAGACGATGTTGAACATGGTAAGGACCATGTTAGTGGATACGGAATTATCGCGAAGCTTCTGGGCAGAAGCTGTGCGTACGGCGAGCTACACCATCAACCTCACTTCTGCAGCAGTGCTGAAGGGGAAGATCGGCTAGAAGACGCCGCAAGAGGTTTGGAGTGGGCGCAAGCCAAGTGTGCTACACCTGAAAATGTTCGGGTGCAAGGCGCATGTGATGGTGCAGGCTGCGCAGAGGCACGACAGCAAGCTGGAGCCGCGGGAAAATTTGTATCTCTTGGCTATGAGAGCGTACACAAGGCGTGCAGGCTCTACAACATGCACAAGGAGGAGGTAATCCGCAGCCAAGACGTCGAGTTTGACGAGCAGCACAGCTACATCAGGAGCAACGATGCGGGCGTGATGGACTCTCCAAAGACGTGGGAGTGGTTCCAGCTCCTTGACTACGAGAAGGAGCCGGCGGACGCCGAAGTTGAGGATGCGCCGTCAGAGCGCGAAGGTGCACCAGCGGTGGCAGCCGACACGGATGACTCCGATGACGATCAAGCTGATGAGGAGGTCCACCGGAATGATCTGGCAGATGAGGCACCGAGGGTGCCAAGGTTGTTGTAGAGTTCCTGAGAATTGCAAGAGCCTCACATTGCAAGTTGAATCACATGAAAGGGTGAAGCGTGGAGGGAGCTAGGTCAAAACCAGTTTCAGCCATGGTTTCAGTTTCGACACTAAGTGTTGGGAGCAAACAGACAAGAGAGAGAGGGAGCGAAGCACGAGTTTCGTACTTCGCTCCACTCAGCGGGCAGCGAGCGAGGCCTGCTGGCTGAGCGAGCTCGCTCACAAAAATCGGGGGTGAAATCCGCCCCTGGACCAATTTCTCGGTCGATTGTGCCTCGAGGGCAAAACTATTCTACGTCATGCACAGTTGCAGCGTGTGAAGCACATGCTCATCATGCGTCATCTCCAGTCTCATGGCCGGCATGCCCTGCGTACTCACATCCACAAATAAGACAGAATATGTACACAGATTAACACGTCCCCTTGGATGTGAGTGCCATAGGCATGCAACCAAGTTGGTGAAGTTGAGAGGTGAGGTTTGAGGAGGGAAGGGCTTTGGTGAGGAAGTCTGCCAACTGAGCCTCGCCCACAATGGGACACACTTGAACAACCCCTGCTTTAACTGCTTCCCGCACAAAGTGATGCTCGACACTGATATGCTTAGTGCGTGGGTGCAGTACACCATCATTTTCTGCAGTCCGTCATGCTGCTGAACTGTCGCTGTACAGTGGTGTGGCGTGCACAGTCAGGCTCAATACTTCAAGCAATCGTCCCAGCCATATGGCTTCGCATGCAGCCTTATCCAGCGCCATGTATTCAGCCTCAGCCACACTGCGTGCCACACATGACTTTTTTGCACTCCTCCATGAGACGGCCATGCCCCACACACGAAAAACATACCCCCCCCCCCCCCCCCCCCCCCCCCCCCCCCC
>SZWC01005046.1:90793-118770 GCA_023375785.1 Penium margaritaceum | reverse complement strand
TGAGAGAGAGAGAGAGAGAGAGAGAGAGAGAGAGAGAGAGAGAGCGAGGCACAAGTTTCATACTTCGCTCCACTCGGCAGGCAGCGAGCAAGGCTTGCCGGCCGAGCGAGCTCGCTCCCAAAAATCGAGGGCAAATTCCGCCCCTGGACCAATTTCGCGGTCGACTGTCCCTCGAGGGCAAAACTTTTCTACGTCATGCACAGTTGCAGGACCTATTCTAGGTCTGGCTACAAAGGCATCATGTATCTCACTACAGAATCAAGATCTACTCTAGGTCTGGTCACACCAAGAAAGGAAGAAAGGAGCATGGGCATGCGGCTGAGCTGGAGCCGAGGCACGTGAGTCACGAGCTGCAGCACATGGCAGAAGTTGTGTCTGAAGCGTGTGAAGCACGCGCTCATCATGTGTCGTCTCCTGTCTCATGGCGGGCATGCCCTGTGCACTCACATCCACACATAAGACAAAATATGTACGTGGATTAGCAGTTCCAAACTGTTATGCGTGGCGCCGTAGCCGTGCCACTTGACGATATATTCTGTTGTCATGCCTTGTCGTCAGTGGCTGAGGATGTCTTCAATGACGTTCTCTTTGTCTCTTCTACTTAAACGGGAGGTGGAGGAGGGACATCCGTGTCAGGGAAGTTCTCTCCAGGGTCTAGGTAGTGCTTGAGTCTGCTAGCATGAAACACCGAATGAACTTGCATGGTGTTGGGGAGTTTGAGTTGCGCAAACACAATGGTTTTCATGCGCTACATCTCAAACGGGCCCAACCATCGGATTTTGAGCCTCAAAAGTCGGATCCGTGGAGGTTGATGTTTGCTGAGCTGAGGAGGACTTTATCGCGAGCTGTGAAGATGTTGTCGTTGCGATGTCGGTCAACTGCTCGCTTCATTGTTGCTCGTGTCTTTGTCAAGTTTTTTTGTGTTTCCTTCAAAGTGGTGGTGAATTCTTGGAGTTGAACGTCGACCACGGGAATGTTCTTGCGACTTTTTAGTCCAGCTGGTGTGGCGGGAAGTTTGCCATACACCACTTTTGCCCATTGTAGTGGAAACTGCCGAATTGCATGCGATTTTGGCGGGTGGGAGTTTCTGTGCCCAATATTTCCCGTGAGGTTTGCTTATTGTTTGGAGAATCTGTTCAAGTGTCTGATTTGTTTGCTTGTTTTGACCGTCATTTTGAGTGTAAACCGCCGTTGAAAATTGAATTCTGCTACCGTAGCGAGTCATCAGTTCGCACAAAAAATGTCAGGTGAATAGTCTGTTTGTGTCACTCGTGATGGTTCTTGGTACGCCGTGTAGCCGCACAATGTTGTTTAGAAACAACTGTGCTGTTCCCTTGGCGGTGACGATGGTCATTGTCCGGGTGAAATGGGACATTTTGAAAAACCTCTTGAATTGAGAATCTTGCTTTGTCATATCCATCGTGCTGGTCGTAGCCTCGTGCAAACAGTCGCTCAAGTTACGGGTCTCGTTGTAGCTGTAGCGTTGCCACGTCAGCCATAACATCTGGTTGACGGTTCAGCGTGTCCACCAGTTTGATTTTGCCTGGTCGATACTCAATTTCGTAGTTGAACCCGGATTCAAGGAACTGAATCTATTGGGTTTGATGTCGACGAAGACTCAGTTGTGTCTTCAAGTACATTAACGCATGGTGGTCGGTGCGCACAATGCATCGGCAACATTACAGGTAGCATTGCCATATCTTGAAAGCATGTCTGTCAGCGTATCCGTTTTGTGTACCGCATAGTTGAGTTCCGGTCCTCAGAGTTTTTGAGAGATGTAGGTGAAAGTTTGTTTGCCGTTGCCGTGGTCTTGTAGAAGGACCTTGCTAATGGCTTGGTCTGATGCATCTGTGGCCACGCTGTAGTCAATTGTTGGATTAGCTAATCATAGGGCTGATGCCAAGGTCAGAGCGTTCCATAATTCGGTGAACGCTTCTTGTTCGCTGTCTCCACACGAATTATGGTTAATCGTCCCACTTTTATACACTACGTAACCTATGTATACACTACGTAACCTAGAACTACTCCTCTAATATCTTCATTTCCTGGAAGTTCACATACATGTATACACTTGTTACATCACCATTGTCTTTGTGAACAAATTCAATTTTACATTCAAAGGGTGTTTAAAATCCCCAACCTTCATTCCTAGACATTAATATTACAAAAAGTTCAAAAAATAATCCGTTATTTCTTACTTGCCTAGTACTGTCCTCCAGATTCCTGAACGACATTTTTGTTCGACACAGTATTGTCCACAAATTACACGAAGCGGAAAGACCGTTCTTACAAACAGACATGGACACACGGTGACTTTGCACACTCTTCACCGGTCCCGCTTCAGAGATTCGCTCGAAGTCGACCCCCCCCCCCCCCCCCCCCGAGTGTATCTGGTGAGTGTATTGGGCAGTGTATCTTGTGTGGGGCGTATCTAATACACGTGTATGAATACACTAGTGTACATGTTTGTGCTGGTTCAGGATACACTCGCCGATACACATCCCCGAGTGTATCTGGTGAGTGTATTGGGCAGTGTATCTTGTGTGGGGCGTATCTAATACACGTGTATGAATACACTAGTGTACATGTTTGTGCTGGTTCAGGATACACTCGCCGATACACATCCCCGAGTGTATCTGGTGAGTGTATTGGGCAGTGTATCTTGTGTGGGGCGTATCTAATACACGTGTATGAATACACTAGTGTACATGTTTGTGCTGGTTCAGGATACACTCGCCGATACACATCCCCGAGTGTATCTGGTGAGTGTATTGGGCAGTGTATCTTGTGTGGGGCGTATCTAATACACGTGTATGAATACACTAGTGTACATGTTTGTGCTGGTTCAGGATACACTCGCCGATACACATCCCCAATACAGTCGTGGTGAATGGGGGGCGGGGGGGGGGGGGGGGGCGCCCCCCCCCCCCCCCCCCCCTCGAGTGTATTGGGGGTGTGTATCGGGCTGTGTATGGGGAGTCCGCTCAAAAATGTACACAAGTGAATTTTTACACTTGTGTTTTGTTATGAACCCTCTCCCGGTACACAACCCGATACACTACCCAGATACATTTGGGGAGGGGGGGGGTATCGATGATCCCCCTCTCCAAAGTTGGATAGATTCTCGCTGATTTCAGCCGGGAGATATCCATTAGATGAACATTTCTACATTTATGCAATCGTCCACACTTCACGAGGGATTGTCGATCGTTCGAATACGACGGTGCTTGGATTGCGAAGTAAGAACCAAAGCTCAATCAAAATTTCCTAGTCGAACCGTGCTGACGAGATTAGTGTGTCCCAATTAGGAGACCCCCCAAACACCATGAGTGTATTGGGGAAGTATATCGGGGAGTGTATCGTGAGTACTCACCAAATTGTACACAAGTGAATTAATTCACATGTGTATTAAGTCGCCCCCCCTCCTCATACACATCCCAATACACCCTCGATACACATTCCGGTTACCGAAGGGGGAGGGGGGCGGGATGCTCAAGCGTCCACAAAAACATATTCATAACAACCGCATAGCATTCCACCCGATACGTACAAGAACTCTCCCAGGTGGTAGGTTGCAGAAATAAGTACAAATCAGTGTCAGATTGATTACACTAGTAACATGAACATAAGTTAAAGCACACAATAGGTGCAAATGGGAAAAAACATGTGCTTTAGTGTTTCTGGACAATTGTTTTAAACAATTGATCTAAAACAAAATAATTTGCATCCCATTCTCAATCAAATTCTGAGAAAGTATACTGTTCATGTACACAAAACTAACTGTGAACATGATTGTAAACATTAACTTCCAGGAAACATGAACAATTGTTCATGTTTCCTGGAATTGGCTAGGCTATTTTCCTAGAAGTATCCTCACCATATGTTTAAGTTTTGTACACACATTATGAAGTGTGTGGATTTGGGGTGATTGGGCATGAATGCTCCCCACTGCCACTCATTTTCTTTTCAAGTGAGGTCGCAAAGAGGCACTGACACTCGGTTGTAGTCCCGTACAAAGCACCGGTTGTGAGTGAATAATCCAAGAAAAACTTGAATTTCTTGAATGTTGGTTTGCGTCGGCCAATCAGCGACTGCTGCCACCTCTTTTGGATCCACGGTGATCCGTCCACCGTTGATGACGTGGCCCAAAAACTCGATTGAACGACAACGAAAGTCGCATTTTGAGAGTGTTCCAAAAAAAAGAAGTCTTTGTAAGACTTCGAGGAATTTTCGAAGGTGCCCATTGTGCTCCTCCAGGTTGCATATGTATACTAGAATGTCGTTTAGGTACAATATAAAACAATTGTCCACATACGGACGGAAAACATTGTTCATTGCCACCATAAACGTCGTCGGGAAAATTGTGAGTCCAAACTTCATGAACGTGAACTCAAAGTACCCTTAGCGGGTTCAGAACACCGTCTTCTCGATGTCAGCGTGTGCCATGCGTATCTGGTGTTGTCCACTATGTATGTCGATTTTGCTCAAAAATTGAGCCCCCTAGAGTTGGTGAAAACGTTCGTCAGCTCAGGGAAGAGGGTAGAGGTAGCGTTGTTCAACGTCAATAATCCATGCACATCCGCATCTCGCCAGTTTTCTTGTTTACAAATAGTTTTAGTGTGGCGTATGGTGATGTGGATGGGCGGATGAATCCATGGCTGAGCATCTTGTCGAGCTGCTTTTTCAGCTCGGTTAGCTTGTGATCGCTCATCCGATAGGCCCCTTGAATAGTATGTCTGTTGCCCGACTTCGGTTCGATGCGATGGTCGATGTCTTGTCGAGGAGTTAAAGTCTTTCGTCAAGGAAGAAGTTCGCAATCTCCTGGATCAAGAATGCGAACTCTTTGGGTAACATAGCAAACTTTGTTTATGCCGATGAGGCTGATGGGGTCGATGATGAGTCAGGTATTGCAACTTCCGCTTCTCCCATAGGCTCGAGGTGTATGAGGAACACATCAGCTCCTTGTCGTATACAGTGCTTGGCCACGTTCAGCGGTATCGGCTACACAGGTTGTCACTTTTTCACTTCCAAAACTTCTTTTAATGCTTCCACCTCTGCTACTTCCACTTTTGGCTTATGTCTCGCATGCAAAAGGTGTGGATTGGCACCAGCGATCTCCACGTAGATGTCGTCGCTATTCCAGTCAACCTGTGGATTGTACCGATACAAGAAATCGTGTCTGAGGAGTATTTTGTGATTGCTCATTAGATAAGACCTCCATATTGTTACATCCCGTAGATCTCCCACTTGTAGTCGTAGTGGTTCTTGGAGTCTCCATGTCTTTAGTCTCCCGTCAACAGTTTTTCCTCCAAACACCCCTGGTTTGTCTTGCAAACCTAGCTTGCAAACCATGTTGTTGCTTACAAAGCTGTGTGAAGCTCCTCAGTCCAATAGTGTCGGTACCAATCTGTGACTTTTGCATCCTTGAGGCTGAACAGTTTGCAGTATTGTCCAAAAGTGTCTTTGTACCCCTCGTCGAACTCTGCAATCTTAGAAACCCTTTGCGGCGATGTAGGTCGTTCAGATGGGTGATTTTTCTGTGTAGAACCTTCCTCACGGACAAGAGTTGTGCCTTTTACTTCTGCCCTCTGCCATTTCCTCATTCATTTTTCGACGACTTCCCCCCCTTTTGGTCTGTTGTATGCTTTGGGAATTGCGAGCAATGTGCTACACTTTTCCACATTTGTAGCAGGTTCGCGTATCTCTCTGGTTGACAGCGTCCACTTCCATCGGAGTCGAGGAGTTCACCGACCGGTTTTTTCCATTTCCATGATGATTGTGGTTAGGAGGTCGCCAGTTGTAGGGTTTCTGCATCTGAGCATTGTAGTCTGTGCTGTCGATCTTTCCCGCTGCTACGATCATTTGCGATGAATCATCGTGGATGCCAAAAAAATAGCAAAAACAAATAGTGATTTCTTGCCAGATATCTCGCTTGACGCTGTTGTTTTAGTGAAAACAATTTTTTTGGGGGGCAATGATCACTGCGGTGATAATCGCGCAGAATCTCTGCGTGTACTCCGCTATGCTGGACTGCTGACGTGGACGTTGGATCTTGTACCTTGCGGTAGAATTATTTTTCAGTCTTCCAAAGCATGCGAGCACCGCGCGTGAAAATTCATCTCAATCGGTTGGTGGCATCAGTGCATCTTGCCACTGTGGGTTGATCTGCTCTGAGGGTAGAACACCTGCGGTCGGCGATGCAAGATGGGCGCCATTGGCCGTTGATGAGGCTCCGTCGGTCTCCTGCTACCGTTGGATGATTTTTTAATCGGACCACTAATTTAACACCGTACCACGCAAAAGCGCGACCACGGGGTCAATTTTCTTTTGATCTTCGTTGACTCCAGTAGTGGTGAAGTACACCTCCAAATGGGTCAGCCACATCCAATCCGTTGGTTCTTTTGATTTTGTAGGATCAAACGGTTCCAGTGGAGCTAGACAAATTTTGGGTTCTCTTAAGAGTTGGGAATTTCTCTCAACGAGCACTGCTTCACGCACACTTGCGTTGCGAAGAGCCTCAATTCCAACGTTGAGTTATTGGAGCATGTGGTTGTTGATTCCCTTGTGCGTGGAGATCTTGTTTGCAAGTTCCTCGTTGATCCGCGCCTGTTGTCTAGTGCCACCTATCGTCCCTGCTGTCGTCATTGAGGGTGTCGACAGGGACGGCTCGTTCATCGCCGTTGGGTCTGTGACTGGATTGGTCACCAAAGCCGTAGGGTTTGTCCCAGCTGCCGCAAAGCCTGCCACGCAAGCATTCAATTTGCTTCAGGGTTTGCATGCATCGGCATGTTCTACTCTTCCATTGCCGAAGTCGTTGCCGAAGACCCACTGCTGGTCGTCGGTTGCCTTTGCTTGCCTCACGTTGCAATCGTGAATTCTGCAAAAACTTGACGTGCGAGATGCACTGACGGTTTGTGCGAGGTAGTCCTCTGGATGGGTAAAGTATTTGGATGCCTCTCCAATACCGCTGCACTCTGATACCAAGCATTATGCCGAACAAAGCGTAGATGGTGAACAGGTAGAAGTTGCAAGGCAAAACAAGCCTCGCAAAATTTCTTGGGACACTTGAGAAATTTGTAATTAGCAATAAGTGTACTGCGATGATAACTGTCAGATGATTGAACATATATGTAGAAGTGTCGATGTACGAATGAAGCATAATGAGGGTCACTCGGTCAACTGTCGAGCGATGCGTGTGGAGTCCCGTCGTGAGTGGTCGGATTCGAGAAGGTTCACCAAGAAGTCAGGGTTCTTTGAGAATCAATGGTGAAGATGCAAGATGCATCTTTTTAAATCCAGATTTGTCTTGGTGTGTCAAGATGTCGACCGAAAGGTTGTGATTATTCTGTTCATAGGTTTACGAGTGTGGTCGGAGCTTTCAAAAGGTTCGGGAATGTTCACTGAGGGCAGGGTAGCTGGCCAGTTTGCTCTTGACCCTTGAAGTAAGTATTGCGGTCTTCGTGACGTGGTGGGTTGTTTGTGTAGTAACAGAAATGCCCACTCAGAACGATTAGGGAGTCATGTACGTCATGTACGTCACACGGTTCAAGTTACGGCTCCCGCACTTCTAGCAACAATGACCGCCAGAATTGTTGGCCAGGGAGGCTTGTAGCGTCCTTCAAGTTAGAAAGGCAGCAGGAGGACCTTCAGGGAGCTTCAAGGAAGGTCCGAACCAAGTTTTTTGGTTGTTCATGTGGAAGGGATGGAAATTCTCTTGTATGAGAGTGAGACTGTCGCTCATCCTGCTATGCTCGGTGTTTGGTGGGAGGTCAACTTTGTCAGAGTGGTTCTTCCAGTTCCATGCACAAAATGAGGCGTACTTAGGCTTCTGAGAAATCTGTACTAATGTTCTTTCTCATCCATGGGTCAAACCAGCCATTAGCGCTTTTTACACAATTTTACACGCTTCCGTCTTTTTTTGTTTTTGTTCAACCTGCACTTGTCTCTCACATACAATTGGTTCTGCCTAGCGGCCCTTGGTGAGCTTGATCACCTCCTTGAGGGCTGACCCAGCTTCTATTAATTGATGTATTGGCTTGTTTATCAAAGCCAAATATCTTGCTCCTTTTCTTCTTGATCCGCCCCTGTTAACTAGACACGACCGTCATATTGCTCATACAATCGAACCCAACCCCCCCGACAACAGATGACTGAACTCAAGTGAAGGATAACAGATTCCGGACTATTTAGTTTATACATTCAACCTAAAGTATAATATTTGCAAATAGCCATGGTTTGGTTCACCGTGAGAGGACTGAAATTGCACACATTGTGTGCAATAAGTGCACCTTCTCATACAGAAGAAGTAGAATCACCATACACACTATCCCTATACGTTGGGGGGGACATTAGGAACACCTTGTAAGTATCCTAAAGATAATGCGGGTGCTAGTGGACAGTTCTCAGATCTTGACAGTACGCCGACAAGTGAACATCAAGAGCTCCTCAAATTACTCATCAAGCGGTCCTCCAAGAGACATTGCGTTAGACGTTTGTTCACGAGCAGACTGAAGGAAATAGAGACCTCAACTTCACAGGATTCACACAAGTACCAAAGCAAGAAATGTGAGGGCCAAATATGGTCATATAGTACATGTTTAGTGCGAAGAACTAAAAAAATCCATAAAAAAAACACATGTCAGAAATTTTTACATAAATCATGTGTAAAAGATGCATTCAAAAGGATCTACTTAGACAAATTGAGATGACCAACCAGAAATCACTATAGAATCAGTTTGTTGTTTTATGTCTACCACAGGTATAGAAATCTAAACAATTCATGCAAAAAAATTGGAAATGCACAGCCCTCTCTGCTAGAATTCCAACACAATGATGACTAACCCTGAACATACATCTATGCATTTCTTAGAAAGAAAAATACATAGCAAAACAAATACAACAATGGAAACCTTCCATGAACGCCATGAATAAGACAGAATATCATACGGAGTGTGCTCGTACTGTGTTTTGATATGGATGGTTGGTGCAATTTCCATGCAGAATAACCTTACGCACTGCCCCAATGTTCAACAAAGCCTTACACACCAGATAAGATAAGGTTGCACTAGATGTAAGCACTAACAATGAGTGTTCTCAAGGGTTTCTGGGTCACATGAGGCGGCATGGCACACTGAGTGCACTCTCATTGTCTTTATGTGTGGATCGTTTGCTCCATATACACTAACACGACGCACTGTACCACCTCATATAAAGAACCATAACTCAACACATAAGACAAATACAACCTACATGAAGCACACACAAAAAGAGTTTTGCAATGGAATGCATCTTCACATGAGAAAATAAAACACATTAAGTGTGGTTTAAGTGTATTTCTGCATAGCGAATGAGCACACTTGTCACATATACAAGCTCCACACACTGAGGTTCTTCCTGGGAGTGAAATTTTCCTATCACATCGGGAAAATGTGCACTCTTCCCATACAATATGGGATGAATGTATGGGACTCATACAAATCATTAACTTAGGAGGACATATATACCATTTTTCTAGCCCGTAAAACTGTGTAAAATTAAGTGTATTGGGAATTGAACAAACTAGTGCACATGGACAGTTCATAGGATCTACTGAACATCACTTACAAACCATAATAGTTCTCATTCTTTACAAGGAATGCACATCTTTTCTTTGCTAATTTGCATTCTAGTGGATGTTTTATGTAACGTTTTTGCATGCAAGAATGCACGTTTTGGTAGAAAAAGTGTGTGAATTTTAGGTTGTTAACCATAACACCAAAACAAGCGGGAGTATTACAGACAAAGTTGTTCCACGTCTAGATTGGCGCAATAGAGTTATGCCACATTCAATTCATCTACCAATAGGTAGTAAGACTTCGATTGATAATGTAAGGGTGGTCGCGTGAGCAATCGATCTAGCTATTCCAGTCTCCTACTGGCATTGCATGGATTTCAAGGTTGGACCAGCAATTTAAAGACGTGCCATGCAAAAGTGAGATTGCGAGGTCAAATTTCTTATTGTCGTTGTTGACCTTAGCAGTAGTGAAGTACACCTTCACATTCATCAGGAATAACTTGATCAGTGGTCCTTTCAAGTTTACAGGATCGAACGGCTTGGGAAGTGCAGGAAAGTTCTGGGGTTCATTCAAGAGTTGTAAATTCCTCTCAATTAGCACTTTTTTTGCACGTACAAGACACCCGAAGCTCCTCCATTACCATGTTGAGTTGGAGCAAATATGTGTTGAGGCTCTCCAGTCCCTATTACTTGTAGTACAAGTATTTGTTGATTTGTGCTTGTTGGTCAGTGCCTCCAATCGTGCCAATAGTAATCTTAATGGGCAGCGGTAGAGGCAAAGGATTCGCTAAGCTCAAGGGGGCCTTTACCTTGTTGGCTGCCGTGTTTGTTAGTATTCTAAATTTTTTTGCAGAGGATGTTGCTGTCTTCTGGTTTGCTTAGAGTTTGTCGGTGTTCGCGCGCTGCTCATGCTCCACCGCCAAAGTACTTGCTGTGACTACTGCTCATTGCCGATTGCAATTTCTTTGTTGACCATTGTCTTTGAAAAGTATGAAGTTTTCTACGTGATGGAGATGCACCAAAGACTCATGTAAAGTTTTCACGAGATAGTTAATGAGTCAGTTTTCAATCAAACATTGCTATGATCTGATACAAAGTGTTATGCAGAATGAAACATAGGTGGTTCAAAGGGATGAGGTGCAAGAAAAAAGACAATATGATGATTTGGGGAAAATGGATAACTCTTATTGAGTAAGTGTACTCTGATGATAATGGTGGAGTGAGTCAAGCACCCTATGCCAAGAATGAGAATGAAGCTGATGTTGGGGTTTTTGCGCTCGAGCAGAGTGACACATGCGAGGTTGTGTCGTGAGTGGTTACGTCAAGAAGCTCCACCGAGGAGTCGGGGGGGCTCAAGAAAATTGAGGTTCTTCTCCGTAAATCTTTATCTATGTTGAGAAGTCAACCAAACATGATAAAAATATTGATACAATTTGTGACACGTGGTCAAAGTTGTCAAAAACATCTAAAACAGAACATCAAAGGTCGAGGCCGATGGGCAAAAAGCAATTAGCCAAACACACTGAAAATCCTAAGTTCAATGTGTGTTGGGCCATTAATTTAATGAAAACAAGCCCAATTGCACACTTGAGAGACTCGTGTATGTTAGGGCCATAAGAAAACTGCCATTTATCTTTTCCTAAAGCACTCCTTGATGACAGATATTCATACTAGAAGTAGGTTTGTGAGGGAAAGATATTCCCATGTTTATGTACCAGATTATTCCAAAACTCTTATCGATCAATGTGTAAATGTGTCATGTTGTTTTCTCTGAACTTTGTAGATAGAACGTCTAAACTTTGAACATGTTGTCTCTTCTCCATTGATTTCTTCACAATACCAAGGAAGATCAGTGACCAGAAATTTTCTATAATGTCCATGAAAATTGGTTTTCTTTCAATTGCTAATGTTATGTTACAGTCTTATAGAAATGAATTTTTCATTCTCTCATATCGCCCATTTTGTCAGACATTGATGTATTGTTGGCCATTCATGTCTATCTTGAAATCAAAGTGACAACAAGGGTGCAAAGCTTCACGCAAGGCATGCATACGTTACAAAGTGAATTGAACACATGAAATACATGGTAAGCTCTAAACTGTTCAAAAAAGAATGAAATTCAATATTGTTTTAGGAAAATACATGAATAATGAAAGGATAAAACTCATATGCCCCACATACAACAAAAAATGTTGCTTACAGCCATGCATTGTGAAAAATGACGCATATTCCTAGTAGCGACAGTAATACAACCGGGAAACCCACCCCATTCTATAAAAATGTGTGAAAAATAAGCACAAAAATGATGAAAATCAATAGTTTCTTGTTAGACAATCAGTGGTTGCGGTATCACTTGGGCATATGAGAAATATTTGACAATGCATGAGTATATAAGGCATATAGTGGGGCATGTGGGTATATGCAACATGTCTTACATTGCGTGGGTATAACAATGTTTTGCGTGGTACATCAATTTCTACATAAACTTGTTCACAAAATGAATACATATGACGTTCTTCCATAATGAAATGTGTTTCAATAGTTTTTCATATGGATGTACTAAAAATGGAGAACAATTTGATTTCTGAAACGTTGCAAGATATAATGATGTCATCTGTCATTCCAAAAATAGACTATTGTAGTCCATAAGGCAACACAAAACACCAATGTTATGGTTCCATTCCAAAGTTCTTTGCAAAATTACCACAACATCTGAAAATAGGAACCACATATCTCATTTTTTTTCCATGCTTGATCAGGGACGACCGTCATTTACGGAGCATTAAAAATGGTGTTCTGGCCTGTCCTTGTCTCATCACGACCCTCTTGATCGAGCGAGTGCATTCTCTCTCTGTTTTTCTTTTCTATATCAAATATTCCATGTTAATATGAAAACATACTCAAAATCCTACACTGGATTGCACCCAAATTTAGGGTATTTTTACATGAAAACACTTGCTCGGCCTTTTAGTAGCGGGACCTAGCAAATTCACTTTCAATACATGGGATGTCTTAGGATTCATCATGCAAATCCCTCACAAACCTTCTATCAGGATGGAATCCACGTGGTGCGGTCCCGACGTTTGTCTGATCGTCTCTAGTGGTTCACGTCTTCTGTTTTGGGCGAATCTGAGACCGAGCATGAGCTTTCCAGTCGCCTCACGCTATGTGAGCAGGCATTTAGAGATAGTCAGCTTTTGCGAAGGGAATAACGCAATTTTGTATTATTTTTTTAGCATGGACATGATCACAGAATTTATAGGGCTAGTCATGAGCTTTCCAACGCACCAAACCGTGCGCGATTCAGCCAAGCGTAGCCCACCTTGCGCTTGCCAAAGCGCAGGTCTCACCCACCACAGAAGCCTGACGCCGCCAAACGCCGTGGCGCCTTCCTTCACGTGCGAAGCGCCTTTCCCAAGGCGTAGATCCCATTGCACATGGTGTGGGGTTCCCCTGCACTGTTTCCACACACCCAATCCACTTTTGGGTCGAGTTTGGTGATGGGGTGTGACGAGGTTCGAACCCTGTCCGCTGACCTGCATTTAGAATTTTGATCAAGTCCCCGCGTAACAAAACGTACTGCTGAGTTTCGAACGCTAAGCCATGCTTTTGGCTAAGTCTCTCAGTAACATCTTGCACTACAAGATCCGGTGGAAAATCAACGGAACGCCTCGGCAGGCCTTCCGGAGCAATTTCTCCAGATGGTACTTTTGTTACTCGGTCCGGTCGATTATCGACCCGATTTCGAGTCGCAGCCGGCTCCCAGAGCCGTTGCGCATAGCCCAACTTCGGAAGGCCATATCTCCCTCGATACTTGTCTGATTCAAGTAAAACAACTTCCACCACTTTTACGGGGAAATCATCCATTTTAGGATCCGATCAATCATCAAGTTGCCAGATCCGTCGGCACGGAGTTTCTCCTTTCTGGCAGCTCGTCGGCGCCTCCCGGCGCCGCACTTGGGCATGCAGAGGGGCAATTCTTCAACGTGCTACCCCTTGCACCTGCCATGCCCGCTGCTCCTGCTTTCTCTCACTCATCTTTTGCTACACCTTCCAGCCCATCATAGCTGGTCATCCCAAGTCTGGCCACGCTCATCGCGTGCCGGTCCGCGGGTTGCGCTTTAGTCAAGCAATCCGCAAGCATGTTGTGCGTGCTGCAATGCTGCAGCACCACCTGCCCCTTCTCAACCATGTCCCATGCGTAGTGGTAACGCACGTCGATGTGCTTCGTCCTTTTGTGCTGCGTCGGGTTGTTGGTCAACAAGATGGAGGTGGTGTTGTCCTTTTGCACCACCGTAGGCTCCCCTTTGCCACAGGCCGCGCCTTGTACTTGTCAACCACACCTTCCTTTGTAAACATGGTCTTGAAGACCCACTTGGAGCAGATGACCTTGGCGTCTTTCGGCCTGTCAACCAGCTACCACGTGTCGTTTTCAGCAATGGATGCCAACTCCGACTTGATGGCGGCATCCCACTGCTTCCCCTCAGGCCGTGCAAGTGCCTCTTGCATGGTTGTCAGCTCCGTTGATGCAGCTAGCATGCACCGCGTCACACCGATCTATCGACTGGTGCCTGTGTCGAAACGCTTCCCTGCTCTTTGCTGCCTCCCGCTGCGGTACAACAGTTTTGGTGGCGTCTCATCGCTCTGCTACAATCTTTCCGACTCTGCCCGCTCCAGTGAATCATCGACCGGACGGCTCCCCGAGGATCTCTCCCGCTTTGATGAGCTATCGACCGGATGGGCGGCACGTCCAGAGGACTTTTCTCTGACGCCCGACGCGAACTCCGCCGGGAGTGCGCGCTTTGGCACCGGTGGTGCCTCCTTTGATGGATAATTCCGCCGGATCTCCAGGCCAGCTTCATTGTCGTCGGAGTCCTACGCGTTGGCTACTGCACCTGCTGCACCGCCGTGCTCCAACGCCGCATCATCGACCTCCGCGTCCGCTGGCTCCTCCTTGTAGTCAAGGAGCTGGAACCACTCCCCCTGTTTTGGAGTGTTCCCGACGCTCATGTCGTTGCTGTTGCTGCTGAAGCTCTACTGCTCGTTGAACTCGACGTCACAGCTGTGGATGATCTCTTGCGTACCCGGGTCCCAGAGCTGATACACCTTTTGCGTGCTCTCGTGGCCGAGGAACAAGCACGGCTTCACCCGCGGTTCCAGATTGCTGTCGCGTCGTTGCGCCGCCTGCACCATCGCGTGCACCTTGCACCCAAACACCTTCAGGTGTGCCACGTTTGGCTTGCGCCTGCTCCAAACCTCCTGCGGCATCTTCCAACCGCCCTTGCCCTTTAGCACCGCTGTTGGAGTGAGGTTGATGGTGTAGCTCGCTGTATGCACAGCATCCGCCCACAACCCTCGCGGCAACCCCGCATGCACAAGCATGGTCCGCACCATGTTGAGCAGCGTCTGGTTTGCCCACTCAACCACTTTGTTGGACTGTGGCGAGTATGGCGTAGTGGGTTCCCACTTGATGCCCTGCTACTTCACCCACCCGCTACAGCCCACGTACTCTCCGCCATTGTCGTTGCGTAGCACTCTGACCTTCTAGCCAGTTTGCCTCTCCACGGGTATGACGTACTCCTTCAGCCGGTCTAGGATCTCGCCTTTCCGCTTCATGAAGTCCACGTAGAGTTTTCTGTTATAGTCGTCAATGAAGGTGACGAAGTATCTCAAGCCGCTGTTTGACGACGTTTTGAACAGTCCTCACACGTCGTTATGCACGACCTCCAGCAGGTCCTTTGCGCGACCCTTGTTCTCGTTCAACGGCTTGCATCACACCTTGCCAAAAACGCAAGGCTCGCACTTTTTGAACGCTGTTGCATCTGCTGCCGCGTCTACACCGTCAATGACGAGTCCGCACACCATGTCGCGCTTCGCCATCTCTTTAAAGGTTCCGGGCGCCGAATGCCCCAGCCGTCGGTGCTAGAGCTCTAGATCAGCGCTTCCTCCCTTGGCCATGTTGACGACGCGCTCCTGCGAGTCTGCTGCATCCAATGCCGCGGGGACCACCTTGGTCTCCACAATGTTGAGACCGCCCACGCGCTTTGCCTCTAGCACGACCTCGCAGTTGCCGTCAATGCGTACCATTGTGCCTTTCTTGTGGAAGAGATCCCCCTTGTCCGTCAAGCGGCTGACACTCAGGATGTCAGCCAGGCCGAGGACGTGCTGCACATCACAAATTGTGCACAGCTCCTTCTTTCCGGCCACCACGACTTCCACCTCCATGTCGCCTTGGCCGGCCGCAGGCTCGACTTTGTCGTTCGTGACCACCATTGACTTGGAGAACTTCTCGTAGGTGACAAAACCCACCTTCTTCATTTGGGTGTGCTCCTCGACCCCGGAATCCAGGCACCGCCTGTTGGCCTTCTTGAGGAAATGGTTCTTGTTGCCATTGAGAAGCGACCTTCCCTTGCAATTTTTGCCGCCGGTCTTCGCCTCCTCTGGTGTGAGAGTGTGCTCTCTAAAAAATTAGTCTTGGTGTATGGAGAGCATAGTCGCAGCGGAAAAATAGACTTGGAGAAGTCTGGAAGCCAGAGTTAGAAAATACAGGTTTATTACAATGAACAGAGTACAAGGTACTTGTACTATTTGGCTAGCTGGCTCAGGCCTCAGCCTACTACTTTCCTAGTTTGCTAAAGCAAGCTACTTACACCTGTACTAGGTGCCCTACTTGCACCTGAACTCGGTGCCCCATTTGCACCTAGTGCCTTGTGCGAGAGGTCCAAGGCCGTCGATCGTCGAGATCGACGGTCATTCTTCTCTCTCGGCGAGCCGTCGCATTGGTCTCGTACACCTCTCGGCGGTGGGTGTGGTCGCCCTGTTGTACATGCCACCGGAGATCTGCAACCGTCGCATGGCCGCAATCACCGGTTTTACTGCCGCCCTTGATCGCGTCCGTTGCCGGGGCTCCAGTCGGGGAGAACCCCTCGGCGGGTGGCGTCACCGGTACGCCACTCGCCGAGGGCGCCACCCTGGGGTTGCGTGTTTGGAATGCAAGCAAAACACACCCTTGCGCCGGCATACTCCACACGCCGGCGCGAGTTTGCTCGCACCTCCTCCTCCCCGGAGGAGGAGGTGAGCTCGACCGCTCGCACAAATTCTGAAAATCGGAAAATCGCTAGCATACCCCAAAAACTCGGACGAGCTCCGATATGCCAGATAAATAGGGACACCTCATTACATTCACCCCCCCTCCCCCGTCGGAGGCGCGATGTCCCGGTGCACCTGAGATACTCTAGGAGAACAGTGTTAGTACCCCCAACATGCAAGTTCGCCTCTGGCTCCCAAGAGTTGTGCTCCACCGGATACCCCTTCTACTGCACCAGAAACTCACGACGATGTCCCCTCTGGCGATCCGCCAGAATCTTCTCCACCTCAAAATCCTCACTTCCTTCAACCTGGAAAGTAGGAGGTGGAGTCGCCCCGCGACCCTGGAAGAAGATGTTGGGGTCGCGAAAGGCACGAAGTAGGTGTCAATGCGGTGGATAGCAACGGTCTAGAAAATGGGTCCCAACATGGTAGGCCGCCAACCGCTCTTGGTATTACAACCAAGACAACATATCATCCTTGAACGAGGGATCCACACTTGAGGTTCGTTTGGTTTGCAACCTCACGAAGTCCGCATGTTGGTCTTTAGTGTCTACCTTTGGTTGGACACTCTGTGAGGAGTCTCAAAGGCAAGAACTGTAAATGGACGCATGCAAGGTACAGGCTTTTATACTTGCAGAGCTTTGCTAAAGATNCCGCCAACCGCTCTTGGTATTACAACCAAGACAACATATCATCCTTGAACGAGGGATCCACACTTGAGGTTCGTTTGGTTTGCAACCTCACGAAGTCCGCATGTTGGTCTTTAGTGTCTACCTTTGGTTGGACACTCTGTGAGGAGTCTCAAAGGCAAGAACTGTAAATGGACGCATGCAAGGTACAGGCTTTTATACTTGCAGAGCTTTGCTAAAGATTTTTCTTGTAGTGGCTCCACTGGACCCAACCTCAACCTACAGTCCTTCTTGGCGCGTCCTTAGACCGCCACGTGTCATCCTCAAGGTAGGCTCTAGTAAGCTTCCTAGACGCTTCCTGTCCCAGTTTGGGCCACAAAGAAAAATACGGCCGTCGCGGGATTTGAACCCGTAACCTCTCGTTTGACACTCCGGTCCCTATTCAACCAAGCCAAAAAGGTATGGTTCCTATGATGAGCCACAGGGGACATACCCATTATGGGCACTGCATTCCTGGCCCACCTCAGAACAGACCAAGGGGACGTACTCCATAGAGCAGTGCATGCCTTGTTTGTATGTGTGGCTAGCCAGCTAACCAATGGACAAGGTGCAATCTATTTCAACAAATCTCTCCCTTGGACCTCTGTCCATCTGTCACTTACGGGGCTCCATCAATGCCTTGGGGCTCACCCTTCCTCTGCCGCACTCCTCATGCCAAATCCAAGAATGCCTGCACAGTGCAAGTCGCTCTCTAGCGACTTTGTCATGCAGTCAGCAAGCATGCTCTTCGTTCCGCAGTGCTACAATTCCACCACGTTCTTCATGACCAGGTCACCTGAACACTGGTAACGTATGTCGATATGCTTCATTTGCCAGGAGATGATCTCGTCTTTAGCCATCGAGATGGCGCTCATATTGTCCACGTGTACGACAGTAGCATCCTTCTGTGGCACTGTCATTTTGCCAAGCAGGTTGTGCAGCCATTGAGTCTCCTTGCACACCTCAGACAAAGCAACGTACTCTGCCTCAACCGTGGACACGGAAACACAATCTTGCCTCCTTCTGGCCCATGAGATGGCAGCACCATTCAAGATGCACACGTATCCAGAGGTGGATTTCCTGTCGTCGAGATTTCCTCCCCAGTCAGCGTCGGTGTAGCACTTCAGGCGAAGGGGGTCCGTTCCTTCTTGGCCTCCAAGGACAAGGCCCATGTCACGTGTCTTCTCTAGGTAGCGCAAGATGCGCTTGACTGCCTGCCAATATTTTGGTCCAGGGTTGGCCACAAATCTTCTCACTTGTCCCACAGCATAGCTGATGTGCGGACAAGTCCCTCTCATGGCTTACATGATGCTACCCACGGCGGACTGGTAGGGGATGTCTTGCATCTCCCTTTGTTCTGCTTCATTGCTTGACGACATGGAGGCATTTAGCTTTGTATCGGTCGTCATTGGGGTGCGAACGGGTTTGCAGTCTTCCATATGGTAGCGCTTCAGTACCTCACCAATGTGTTTGGTTTGGTTGAGTTCGATGGTGCCTGCTACTTGGTTGTGCTGGATGGCAATCCCGAGATAGTACTGGAGAGGACCCATGTCCTTCATCTTGAACCTTTTGCTGAGGTCAGACTTCAACTCATCCGGCAGCTCCACCGAAAACGCGCAGATGATCAGATTATCCACGTAAAGCGCAACCAGCATCAGCCCTCTCCCATCATTTCGCACGTACATGCTCGGGTCATTCTGGCAATGCGCAAAGGAGAGGCCGGTCATGAAACCGTCCATCTCTTTGTACCACATCCTTGGGGCCTGTTTCAGCCAGTAGATCGTTTTCACCAACTTGCACATCTTGCCCTTGTGAGCTTGGACTCCTTCGGGCACCTCCATCAGCACTTCCTTGTCAAGCTTCCCATAAAGAAAAGCTATCTTGATGTCCATCTGGTGTATCTCCAGGTTCATTGCGGCTGCAATGCCAAGGAGAGAGCGGATGGAGGCAAAGGTCACCACGGGCGCGAACGTCTCATCGTACTTTGAGCCCGGGCGTTGAGAAAATCGCTTAGCCACTACCCTTGCCTTGAACTTGTCGATGTTGCCGTCTTGCTTCATCTTCACTGGGAGGATCCACTTGGATCCCACCATGTGTGCCTTGTCGGGTCTATCCACCAGCACCCACGTGCCGTTCTTGACAATGGACGCGAACTCGCTGTCCACTGCCTCCTTCCACTTGGCCGCATCTGGTCCATTCATCACCTCTGCCACTGTGGATGGCTCTCCCTGTGCTATGCACAACCAGCTAAGGCCGGTCCAATCATCCTCATGCCGCAGAGGTGCTTTCTTTGGTCGCAAATTGCGCCGAGGTGCTGGTGTGGCTTCTTGCTTTGGTACTGGTGCTTCCACAGGTGGTGGTTTGTCGTTGTCGTCGTCGTCAGAAGAGTCGTCAGACTCCAAGTCAGACTCGGAAGCCCAAGACACCTCGGTATCCGCATCCATGTCAGATGTTGTGCCATTCTCCGTAGCTACTCTCCCATTCCCAACACCTGTTGGCAAAGCGAGCCAGTTGTCGGGTGCTTGGTCTCCAGACTCAAGCAACACTATCCACTCTCCCACTTTGGGAGCGAGGGTCGGGTCCAGCAGCTCTCCCTTTCCAAGGGTGCGTTCGTCGAACACGACGTCGCGGCTCCTCACGAGCTTGCCTGCTTCCTGGTCCCAAAGCCGATAGGCTTTGTGTGACGTGTCGTACCCAACCATGACACACTTCCTGGAACGTGCGTCAAGCTTGCCTCCACCTTCTCCCGACTGGATCTTCACCCATGCTGTTGACCCAAACACCTTGAGATGAGATGCGTTGGGTTTCTTTCCCGACCATGCTTCTTGTGGGGTCTTCAGGTCCTTATCCTGCTCTTTTCCACGTTTCTGCAAGGCGGTCGCTGGTGTGAGATTCAAGAGGTAGCAGGCCGTTGTTGCTGCTTCTGCCCAAAATCGAGGTGGGAGCTTGGCGTCGAAGAGCATGCGTCGCACCGTGCTGAGTAGGGTCTAGTTCATCCTCTCGGCAACGCCATTATTTTAGGGGTTATAAGGGGTGGTTTGCTCGTGAGGGATACCATGATGCTTGAGCCAAGGCTTGCATGCCTCGTACTTACCCCGTTGTCACTTTGGAGCATCTTCATCTTCTTGGACGTTTGCCGCTCCACCATGGCGACGAACTCGAGGAGCTTCTCTTTGACCTCTCCCTTTGTTTTGACGAAGTAGATCCACAACTTGCGGCTGTGGTCGTCAATGAAGGTCAGGAAGTACTTGCTTCCTCCGTTAGACTCTATGCGGAAGGTTCCACACACATCACTGTGTATCAGCTCCAAGAAATGCTCTGCTTGTTGACCTGCTCTCCCAAACGGCTTCTTCTTTGCCTTCGCTTGGAGGCATGGTTCACACAATGTACACCCTTCGCCATGCTTCATGGTCCACCCTTCCATTCCGCGGACTACCCCTTGCTCCTGCATTTTTTGCAGCGTGTTGTTGGCCACGTGGCCAAATCGCCGGTGCCACAACTCAGCATCAGTGTCCTTGGTTGATGTGGCAGTCGCAACGGTCGCCGATGGTGCATCCTGTCTCCGATGCCATTGTCTTGGTGGCACATGCGAGTCCTCATTCGATGCCTTGGTGACTTTGGTTTGAAGCACGTAGAGGCCGTCGAATCTTGGAACTTGAAGCATGAGGCCGTCTTTGGTGTACAAAATCTAGATGTCCTCGTTTTTTAGGACCACCGCTTCCTTGTTGGTGAACACCACTGTCATGTTCTTGTCGGTGATTTGTACGACGGACACCAAGTTGGCTGCGAAGGAGGGCATGTACACCACCTTTTGAAGGTTAACCGCCTTCTCCGCACCGTTCACGATGACCGTGATCACCTTGTCCCCTTCGCCCATGCCTTGGACGACGCCGTCGTTTGCACACTTGATGCGCATGACAAATTTGGCCATGGAGACAAATCCACCCTTCTCTTTTGATGAGTGGTGGTTGGTTCCTGAGTTAAGGGCGATGCCCCGGGCCTAAGGATCGCTGCGCCCTTCATGGGCAGCCCCCTAGCCATCATGTTGCTGAGCTCTTTCTTCTCCTTTCCACCTTTGTTCTTGCCTTCTTTCTTGGGACTACGACAATCCCTAGCCCAGTGCCCAGCTTTGCCACAGTTGTGACAGTTGTCAGGCTTCTTGGAACTCTTCCCGCCATCATTGCCTTTCCCTCCACCGCCACCACTTCCGTAGTTGCCTTGACTGGAGCGAGAGCTTGCACCTTGTCCACCGAAGCGAGAGGCATAGGCTGAGAAGTTTGCCTCACTACCATTGCGTTGCATGGACTCGTTGCAAACGTGTTCAGGGACAGCCTCCAACGTCAGATCTTCCTCTTTCCAACCGACAAGTACGGTGATCAAGGACCCCCAGCTTTTCGGCAGCGCCATTAGAAGGATCACATCACGCATGTTGGAGTCGAGATTTCATTCCATTTGCTGGACCTCCTGTAGCACGTTGTCGAATGACTGCAAAAATGCGGGTATCGATTCTCCTTCGCTCACCCTCATCGAAATCAATTGTTGGAAGATGAAGATTTGGTTTGCTAGGGCGTTCGATTGATGCACGCGTGCGAGTTTTGCATAGGCCTCGGCAGCCAACGTGCATCCTGTGATGTGGGAGTGTTGATTCTCATTGATGGACATCACAAGAATGGCGAGGGCCATGTTGTTCTTCATCGTCCATGCTGCAAGGTCAGCCGCATACGTCGTCACCGTCGCATCGGGGGGTGCTGTCTCGGTCCCTTTTAGGATGTCGAGGTAGCCACGCACGTTCATGATAATCTCAAACTGTCATTTCCATAAGGGAAAACCTGTCCTCGTGGATTTGGACATACCCATCTCAAGGCGGGCTTGAGTTGGATCCGCCATTTCGTGTGGTTGCTCGTCTTTTCTGCTTGGCTGCTACTCTGCTTCGTTGAGGCCGATGAGGTTGATGAGGCTGCTGACTGCGACCATTGTCAAAGGTGCAGTTGGTTCCGTTGCATACCCCTCCCGCCGATGATTGCCTAAGGCGATGGTGCCGTTGTGAGAGAACGGACTCGGGGTCGTACCACCTTCTAAAAAGGGGTAGAGCTTTAATCCCGTTGGGGCTCGAGGGTCTTGTCCAACACGGATAGAGCTGTTCCCCGTCCCCTAGTCCGCCACATGCGAGCACCCTACCTAAAGAAGCCGATGGAGCCGATGGAGCAGATGGAGCCGTCCGATGGTCGTGTCCCTGTTGTACCTTTGCGCCCTGCAAGACCACGCGCTAGCCGGTCTTGGAAGCTTGCCTTAGAACCAGAAGTGTGGGCCGATAACCCTTTGTCAATGCACCGGATAGCAACGGTCTAGAAAACGGGACCCGACATGGGAGGCCGCCAACCGCTCTTGGTATTACAACCAAGATAACATATCACCCTCGACCGAGGGATCCACACTTAAGGTTCGTTTGGTTTGCAACCTCACGAAGTCCGCATGTTGGTCTTTAGTGTCTACCTTTGGTTGGACACTCTGTGAGGAGTCTCAAAGGAAAGAACTGTAAATGGATGCATGCAAGGTACAAACTTTTATATTTGCAAGGCTTTGCTAAAGCTTCTGCTTGTAGTGGCTCCACTGGAGCCAACCTCAACCTACAGTCCTACTTGGCGGGTCCTTCGACCACCAAGTGTCATCCTGAAGGCAGGCTCTAGTAAGCTTCCTAGAAGCTTCCTGTCCCAATTTGGGCCGTCGCAAGGTTTGAACCCACGACCTCTTGTTTGAGACTCCGGTGCCTATTCAACCAAGCCAAAAAGGTATGGTTCCAAAAATGAGCCACAGGGGACATACCCATTATGGGCAGTGCATTCCTTGCCCGTCTCCGAATAGACAAAGGGGACGTACTCCATAGAGCAGTGCATGCCTTGTCTGCATGTGTGGCTAGCCAGCTTGGGAGTGGACAAGGTGCGTACTATTTCAACAGTAGGGAGATGTAGAACACCGGATGGATGGTGTAGTGAGCTGGCAGCTCCAACTTGTATGAAACAGCTGACCGCTTCTTGAGAATGCGGAACGGACCCACCCATCGCGGGTTTAGCTTAGGACTCCCAACTCCCATCAGCTACAGGTTAGCAGAGTTCAGCATCACCTGATCTCCCATTTGGAACTCCTCTCTAGAGCGATGCTTATCAGCCTACCACTTCTAGTGCTTCTGTGCCTTCAACAGCCGTTGTCGCACCACGTTCCAACTGGTGGCAAACCCTTTAGAAATCTGCTGCACAACCAGAAGAGATGTTGCCGTAGCAAGGGCGGCTGTGCTCAGTGGCTAGTGGCCATAGACCACCTCAAACGATGACTTTCCTATTGATGCTGACACCGTAGAGACGTAGGCAAACTCTACCACTCCGAGCTTCTCCTCACAACCCTCTCCTTCCGGTGGGACCATGCTCCGCAATAGTTGCTCCAACGTCTGGTTCGTGCGCTCTGTCTGCCCATTGCTCTATGGGTGGTATGCCGTGGTCAGACGGACTCGCGTGCCCATCTTCTCCATAAGATCTCTCCAGAATCACGAAGTGAAGCGTGGGTCGCGATTTGACACTACTGACTGCGGCACTCCATGTACCTTGATGACATGACTGAGGAGGAGTTGAGCTGTCCCGACAGTAGTGGTACTCTCAGGACATACGATGAAGTGTGCCATCTTGGAGAACCGGTCCACCACCACCAACACTGTATTCTTGCATTTCTACGTGAGAGGCAACCCGTTAATGAAGTCAAGCGAGATGTCTGTCCATGGCCTCTCAGGTATAGGCAGTGGTTGCAGCTCCCATGGTGGCTTGGTCCTCCGTACCTTGATGCGTTGGCACATATTGCAGCTGCTCACAAACCTCTTGCAATCAGTTGCCATTGACAGCCACCCGTATTGGCGTGCCAAGGTTTTGAGCATCTTGTCGAAGCTGAAGTAACCCGAGTAATGGGTGTCATGCGCCTCCTCCAGCATCAACTGCTTCAATGGCGCATAGTCCAGCACTAAAATCCTCCACTCCTTGCCCCTTCGCCATTACGTTCCATCCCACGTGGCGTCTTACAGAGCACCAACCGTGAACTCACTGTCCATGCTAAAGCCGTGCTTGAACAGGTTATGCATGACTGGAGATCCAATCAGCACTGGGATGGCATTGAGGCCTCCGCGACAGAGGATCTGTCGGGTTAACCTTCCCAGGCTTGTAGTGGATCTCGTTGTCAAAATTCTCTTCCAAGAACTCCATTTAGCAAGTCTGTCGGCGACTGAGATCCGGTTGCGTCTTTAGTTGATTCAGGGCATAATGATCCGTGAAGACCACAAAGCGTCGCAACCCAAGGTAGCACCTCTAGTGCTTCAAATCATGGATCACCGCCAGCATCTCCTTCTCATGGATTGCGTAGTTCAGCTCCGCACCTCGCAACTTGCACAATGCGTACGGAATCGGATGCGTCCCCTTTCCGTGATCCTGCATCAGCACCGCCCCAATGGCATAGTCGCTTACGTCCGTCGCCATGACGTACTCCTTGGATGAATCTGGATGCACCAGGACCGGAGCGTCACACATTGCAGCCCTGAGCTCCTTGAAGCTCTTTTGCTCCTGATCGCCTCATTCTCACTAGTGATCCTTCCTTTGCAGCTGAGTTAGGGGCGCAACCTTCTCTGCGTACCCCCGAAAGAATTTCTGGTACTAGTTGACAAACCCCAGGAAGACCTGAATGTCACGCAAGCACTTTAGTGTCGGCCACTGCTTCACAGCTTCCACCTTCTTTGGGTCCATGCGGAGACCCTTACCACTCACGATGTGCCCAAGGAACTCCACCTCCCTTTTCTCAAACTCACACTTGGAGAGCTTCACTAACAACTTCTCTTTCCGAAGAATGTCCAGCACCTGCCGAAGGTGTTGCTGATGCTCTGCCAGAGCTTGGGAGTAGATGAGGATGTCGTCGAGGAACACCATTACAAATTGGTCCAAGTGAGGGTGGAAGATCCTGTTCATGAGGCTCATGAACATTGCACAAGCATTGGTCAACCCAAACGGTATCACCAGGTACTCAAAATGGCCGTATGGCGTTTGAAACGCCGTCTTCTCCACATCCTGCACCGCAATCCGGATCTGATGGTACATCGAGCGCAAGTCAATCTTGCTAAAGAACTGCGCTCCCTGCAGCTGGTCAAATAGCTCCTCGACCCGTGGTAGCGGGTACTGATTCTTGATCGTTACATTGTTCGGTGCGTGATAGTCTACGCACATCCCCAGCTCCCCTCTCTTCTTCTCCACAAAGAGGACCAGTGCAGCGTAGGGTGACACTGACGATCAGATGAACCCCTGCTCCATCAACTCCTCCAACTACTTCTTGAGCTCACCCAGCTCATCATCGCTCATGCCATAAGCGGCCCGCATTGTTGGATTTGCTCTTAGAACCAGATCAATCTTATGGTCGATGTCCCGCTTTGGTGGTAAGCCCTTTGGCAGCTCAGTAGGAAACACGTCACTATAGCTGTCCAACACTCCTTTGATGCCTTACGACAACTCTGCCATAGGTGCTTTCTGTTGCTCTACTTGTTGCTTCGCATCTGCGGCCAACACTTCCACCTCTTCAGTTTCTTCCTTCTGCCGCACCCACACCAGGTACACTTGATCCCCCTTGCGCTGACAACACTTCAGCTGCACGTAACTCAACTGTGGCACCTTGCTTGCCTGGGATTCCTTCTCCTCTGCCCACAACAACAAAGCAATTTGCTCTGCGCATTTCTTCACTTTCACCTGGTTGTGCACCCAATCCACAGAGGGATTCCACCGGTGCAGCCAATCACGCCCCAGAATGGCGTCATAAGCATCCATCGTGCACGTGCGAAAGTTCACCTGGCACGACACCTTGCCCAGACGAATCCTTAGAGGTTTCAGAGGCAGTCCGCACTCAAGCTCCCCTTGCACCAACTTGGCCGTAGTTGGCTTCCCATGTAGCCGTGCAAACCCTAACCTCTCTGCAAGCTCGTCGCTCAAGAATGAGTGCTGAAGAATGAGTGGGCCGTGGCCATTCGTCTAAAGAGGACTACGTGAGATTTCCAAAATATCACACCATAGAAGAGAGGTAATTTCCAGCGCCCCCATTTCATAAAATAAATACATCCATGACAAGTTCTCAGATTGTACATCCTTCTCTTCCACGCTTTCTGATTCTGAATGAAGATAAGCAATGGATTTTTTTTTGTGACGACAACATGCCACGAGGGGCATACAGCAAGTAGGTAAACATTCCCAAAACATGAGATATTTTATTTGTGACATACGTACACAAGTACCAAATACTTACGCCTGGGTAATTTTGTCATTTGTTTCATGGATCACCACGTAATGACTATATCTATATCTATATCTATATCTATATCTATATCTATATCTATATCTATATCTATATCTATATCTATATCTATATCTATATCTGTATCTGTATCTGCATCTGTATCTGTATCTGTATCTGTATCTGTATCCGTATCTGTATCTGTATCTGTATCTGTATCCGTATCTGTATCTGTATCTGTATCTATATCTGTATCTGTATCTGTATCTGTATCTGTATCTGTATCTGTATCTGTATCTGTATCTGTATCTGTACCTGTACCTGTACCTGTATCTGTATCTCTATCTGTATCTTTATCTGTATCTGTATCTGTATCTGTATCTGTATCTGTATTTGTATCTGTATCTGTATCTGTATCTGTATCTGTATCTGTATCTGTATCTGTATCTGTATCTGTATCTGTATCTGTATCTATATCTGTATCTGTATCTGTGTCTATATCTATATCTGTATCTATATCTACATCTACATCTATATCTATATCTATAACTATATCAATATCTATATCTATATCTATATCTATATCTATATCTATATCTATATCTATACCTATACCTATATCTATATCTATATCTATATCTATATCTATATCTATATCTATATCTATATCTATATATCTATATCTATATCTATATCTACATCTATATATATCTATTTCTATATCTACATCTATATCTATATCTATATCTATATCTATATCTATAGCTATAGCTATATCTATATCTTTATCTATATCTATATCTATACCTATATCTATATCTATATCTATATCTATATCTATATATATATCTATATCTATATCTATATCTATATCCATATCTATATCTATATCTATATCTATATCTATATCTATATCCATATCTATATCTATATCTATATCTATATCTTTATCTATATCTATATCTATATCTATATCTATATCTATATCTATATCTATATCTATATCTATATCTATATCTATATCTATATCTATATCTATATCTATATCTATTTCTGTATCTGTATCTGTATGTGTATCTATATGTATATCTATATCTATATCTTTATATATATCTGTATCTGTATCTATATCTACATCTACATCTACATCTATATCTATATCTATATCTGTATCTATATCTATATCTATATCTATATCTATATGTATATCTATATGTATATCTATATGTATATGTATATCTACATCTATATCTATATCTATATCTATATCTATATCTATATCTATAATTATATCTATATCTATATCTATATCTATATCCATATCCATATCCATATCTATATCTATATCTATATCTATATCTATATCT
>SZWC01005046.1:59952-73051 GCA_023375785.1 Penium margaritaceum | reverse complement strand
GTGTGTGCGTGTGTGTGTGTGTGTGTGTGTGTGTGTGTGTGTGTGTGTGTGTGTGTGTGTGTGTGTCTGAATTCCTCCTATCTCCCTCCCCTCCCTCCCTCCTTCTCTAGTCCTCCCTCTCCCTCCATCCCTGCCTCTCCATCCCTCTCTCTCCATCCTTATGAGGTATGGTTAATCAAGGCCATTTAATACACTGGTTTCCTATTTTGTCTCTCAAGTGCGCTCCCTCCCAGAGTCATGGTTAATCACCTCAAATTCAAACACTTGTTCATTAGTGTACCAAAAACTGTATTCTTGCATACATTGGAAGTATTTTAGGGCATGCAGGCCCATGCAAGAACGAACATGAGCTCTGTGTGTGAGTGCGATGCAAGACGGCAAGAATTTGGCTAAGTCTAGAATGCTGAATATGAAAGAACAAGGAGAGTTTACAAATGAGCCCCTAGCGGGCTTGTATAGGGGCGTCGGGAGCTAGCCGCACCGGGCCCGGTCACCCCCGCTGAACCCAAACGAGTCAGTGGGAGGAACACACTGTGTACACCATGATAAGAATAATGGTGGTCTCCTCGAGGCACCGGTACAGCATCTCCGAATGCCCGGGTCTCAACCACCGAGAAAATACGAGCAGTGCTAAAAAATCTCAGAATCTGCGTCTAGACATCACGTACGACTTTCTAAACATCGGAAGCCCTACAACAGCCATCGGGTATCCTCGTTGCACCGGTACAGTCCACCGGGTGCGCGGGTCTCAACCCACCGAGAAAACTCTCCTAGCTCCTGACAAGCCCACATGGCTTTAGGAACACATCGACTGCGTCTCGCCGGCGTTGTCGTAGGTGCTGGAGAAGTCTCGGTGCAGTCCGGGGGCCCGTCGTGACGTCACACCCTCCTTTACCATATACTCCGAATGTGGTTATATTGGTAAACCAGCGGTGTCGGTCGTGACAGGTGGAAGCCACACAAACCAACACTCCCCCTGGCTGACATAGCCGTCCACGCCAGAACAAATAAACGAAGGCATGGACCAACAACGCATGCCAAACCACAATATGCACCAAGCAACCACACACACACACACACCTCTGCTACCCACCTAAGGTCTCCCTAGACACTGACAAATGCTACCAAGTGTCTGGGTCTCGACCATGAGAGGAGTGATGCATACGAGCACAAACCAGTGTAATGTACATCACACACATGTCAGGCGACAAGCGGGTCTCCTCGTGACACTGGCGGTACCAGTGCCCGGGTCTAGACCGCTACGAGCAATCCAACACAACACCATCATCATCTAAACACAGGATCATGTGAGGATCTCCTCGTAACACGGGTGCAACTCCGGGTCTCGACCCCTGAGAGCGACCCAGCTCGAATACACATGCCACACGCAGTATAGACACACACCAAGACACACGATCACATGGTCTCCTCGTGACAATGGTACAACCCACCAAATGCCCGGGTCTCGACCAACAGTGTGCTATCGTCCACATGCAGCTGTGCAGACATGTAGCATGAGCCACACGCCAGATGCTGTAGATGCTCATAGCAGAGCATGGACCTCGCCATGCATCTCCCATGACGTCGCGTCAGGTGGAGGTCCACACAACACTCCCCCTAGGCAGATGAACCTAGTAACGATGTCCTCGATGGAGATGCTCATGTCGCAGCTGAATAGATCCAGGGTGATGAGTCATGTGGTGTACCCATCATGCAGAGATAGCTCCCCCTGTCACGTGCAAGTCGAATCCCTCCCTCAAAGACGAAGTGGTGTCTCCGGCTACGACTCCTCACGTCGCATCACCTGGGGTGTACCAGTCCTCGCATGACTGCCAAGGGTCCCAACTCACAGTCTCTCCTATGTCCGCTCTACCGCATTGCATTTGTGTACGCCGGAGGAAGGGGAATGGGTGAGCAGCACACGTGCATGGATGAAGTGGTGGAGCTAGCCTCCGATACGGGATAACACACCTTGAGGCACAAGGATGTACTGCTAGAGGAGGAGGACTGGAGCGACGAACCAGATCACCACTCGTAGATGAAGATGACGATGGGGCAGGTGAGTTGGGTGGATGAAGGTGTGTGATGGTTGTAGTAGAAGAAGGAGGAGCGATGATGGGGTCGACAGGTGCGAGGATGGCGGAAGCTGAGGGCACGCTTACCTCTCCTATGACAGTGTCTCCAACGGACGTCATACTCGGAACTCGTACAAGATCCTCCCCGAGTATAGGTGTGCGAGATGCTGCTAGCAGAAGGCTCCTGCCAATAACAGTGATGCTCCCCTCCTCTGAGAATCACTCACGTGCTGCCATCATCTCCCGCTGTAGCATGACTATACGCTCCTGCAGATCAGCATAATCTGCCTTAGACATGTCGAGGTGGCCCATGTCGACCTGATGTAAGATAAACTCTACCTCACTGGATGTTGCACATGCAGAATGCACAACTCGTGAGTACAGCTCCATCTGCATCTCTGCTGCTGAAGATGATGGATCTGGTGCTGCTGCATCCTCCTGGGGGTCAACTCAACTCGCTATGTGCTGAGACACTGGAGCATCGGATGCAGCTACAGGTGTCGCATCCACACCACAACTCGTGTCTATCACACGAGGAGTAGGCGGTCGCATGCCAAGAGAGAGGGAGAAGGATGAGTTATCAGAGTCCGTGGGGCATGTGGAAATGTCGTTCGTGAAGGTACTGCCAGTCTCAGCGTCGATGTGATTAGCAAGGTCCCCAGCAGGTAAACACGAAGGGGAAGAATTCAGCTCCTGTTGACGAGGTGACTCCATCTGCATGTAAGGATCTGCTCCACTATCCTCAACTGCCGCCGTAGTGGACACATGTGTGGAGGACTCCGGCTCAACAACGCCCGTCAAGGTGACCAACAAGCGTAACTGGCGCTCACGTAGTGTCTCGCCGGGAAGGCTGGTCGCTGCCACCTGCTCCATGATAGAGTAAGGACCATCATCTGACTCCGTCATGTATGTCGTTGCTCCGTCGTGGGTACGGGAACCCGGAGACTGTAGGAACATGGACGACTCCTCACGCTGAAGCTGGTCCTCATGCACCGCAGATGTGACGATGGAGCCTATTGTGTCTGCTACAGCATATGTCCCAGCGACGTCTCTCATAACTGCTGCTCTCAAGAATGCCTCAACCTCCAAAAGACCAACCAGCCAACTCTGCTCATGCATTGCAACTGGTGTTGTACTGGTGTGAATCTCGAGAGCCAACGCCCCAGGAGATCCGTGTGGGGTATCCTGATCCGCAGAATACTCTTTTGCCACTGCCTGGCCGCCACCGGTGGGAGTCGCGAGTGGCACCGCCCAAGCACGCGGCACATGCACTCCTCTCAATGCAACCTACTCCTGTAGAACGTCCGGCTTCTACCCCAGCGTAGATGTCGAACTCGATGACATACATGTCTCAAGCCCTACAACCTCTGTCAGACTAGTGTGAGCATGCTGCACACACTCTCCTAAAACTCTGGTAGACACATGCCGATCCATACGAGACTCCTGTGCCGCCGTTGGGCCTCCACCGGTCGGAGCCGCGAGTGGCACCGTCCAAGGACGCCATGTCTGCGCTCCTCCTGATGTAACCTGCTGCTACGGAAGATTTGGATCCAGCCCGGACGTGGAAGTTGAGCTCGATGACACGGAAGTCTCCACCATGAACGCCATATCAGATTGGACTCCACACCATGTGCTGTCACCGTATCATCTGAGTCTGACTGAGCTGACGCTTGGGCACCACGGCTCAACGCGAGTGCGGATCCTGTCGCTATGCTCACATCAGGCAATGCGCGGTGACCACACCCCCCCTCGACAGGTACAGCAACAGAGGCCGATGAGGTGGAGGATCTATCAAAACTGGCGCAAGCAGGGCGTGCAGAGCGCTGACGCCGAAGTTGTGGGGTCACGCGACTGGAATGACTGCATGAAGATATGTCATCGCGAGGTGGCATCATGGTCGTAGCAGAGTGGAGGATCGAAAGGATAGTGGCAGCCTGTGACTCGCTGGCAGGTGGAGCTGAAGGTACACCATCGGATGAGGAAGGAGGAGATGATGGAGGAGATGTGAGCGAAGAGGCCGTCGACAAACGAGTAGCAGAAGCACGCTCAGTGACGATAAGGTCACAAAGCCACTGCACCGTTTGCCGCAAGCCGTGGATCGCAGTGAATATGCTCGCCAGAGGTCTAGCTAGGGGATCTACCAACGTCGGCAGATCCGTATGCTGTGGAGGACGCAGGCTTGGACGAGGCTATAGCCAAGGTGGATGCCAGCTGGGAGGGCGCGTCCAACAGTGACGCCAACCATGACGTCCATCACCATACTAGTAACAGGCGAACGTGCAGGGCGCCTGCTTAGATGTCCACGCACTCATCTCGTGCACTCGACGATGGATAGGTACCAAGGACACCTACTCCCTGTGGTCAACACCAAGCCACGGGAGAGAATGAGGCCAATAGGTACTGTCACTCTTGGGGGTCACGGCGTCCGCGTCAGTAAACATGACCAGACGAGACGAGCTGAACTACCACAACACGCCTGGAGACTAGGGTCTGACTAACTGCGGCCACTAATGCTGCTGTCACTAATAGAGCCAAAAATGCTCCAAGATGAGAAGGGGTGGCAGCTGCATGTGTGGCTGCTGCTCCAAGCGGTAGACGACCCAGCCCTCGGAGATGGAAAGACTCGAATCCGTCGTTGATCCTACGGAGTGAAGTGCGCGCACCAATCCATGGGCCCCAGGAAGATGCCGGTTCAGGACGCGTCTCGAAAAAACAAGTCGCCGCCGATGACAGTCCGCTGTCGGCCGGGAAGGGGAGACTACAAGCATTGCAGCAACTGCTCTACACTATGCAATCGTCGATACTCCACCGCCACCGCCGTTGTTGCTACGGAAGCGGTTGTCCTTGCTATGGCTGCTACAAGTACGAGTGTTGCATCAGTTGTTGGCGGCAGGGATTGAAAGATTGTTTTCCCTTTTTTTTCGTTATTCTCTTGCCCTCAGGCCCCCTTTGTCTTTTTGTTTTTGTTGTTGCCCTCACCCTTCACCCCTTTTTTTCCGTTCTCCCCTCTGCTTGCCTTTTTTTCTCTTTCCCACTCGATTTCAGGCGTGCCCCTTTTCCTTTTTTTTACTTGCACCCCCTTTTCTTGATTGCCCCAAAGCTGGGGCAGCGAAGAAAATAAGGGGAGAGGGGGGGAGGTTGTCCGGCTTGTCCGGCCCTCCCTCCCGTTCACTACTCGCTCGCTCGCTCAGCAAGCGAGCGAGTGGCAGACGGAAGGGGAGGGGGTCGGCCTCTCTCCACGGTCGGCCCCTCCGTCGGTCGGCCGACGGTGGCCAACAGACCCCTCTGAGGGGCCCCTTGGAGGGGCTTGACGGCGCCCTCCGAGGGCCCCCACCAAAGGAGGGGAGGGGGGCAAAAAGGGCCGACGGGCCCCCTCGGAAAGGCCCCCTAATGGGGGTCGAGGGGGCCCCTCTGAGAGGATGGGGGCCCTCATAGGAGGGCTGCGAGGCCCTCCTGCAGCAGCAGCTACAGCGACGGGTGCATCTGCTGCGGTTGTTGTTGCTGCTGCTCCTTCCGCCACTGCTGCTGCTGCTGCTATGCACAGCAGCTGCTGCTGCTGCTTGATGCTACCGCCGCTGCTGCTACCACTTCTTCCGCTGCTATTGTTGCTAAACCGCACAACAGATGCTGCTGCTGCTTGCTGTTGCCACGGCTGCCGCTTGCTACTGCCGTCGCTGCTGCTTGCTGCTACACGCTGCTACTGCTGCCGCCGCAGCTGCACAGGCTGCTGCCGCTGCTGCTATGTGCTGTTGCTATTGACGCCGCTGCTGCAACGGCTGATGCGCTGTTGCTGCTACTGTTGCACTGCAACGCTGTTGCTGCTACTACTGCTACTGCCGCCTGTGCAGGTTCTGTAAATGCTAGTGCTGGCCACAATCGTTCATGCTCTGTGCGCGGCTCACCGCCCCTCTAGTGATCACATACAGTCGTTTCGCGCTCCCTCACGCTGCTGTCGGCGTGGTGCCACGTGGCGCGTTCTCTTCGCGTTCCGCCCACTGCTGTTGCTTCTGCTGCTCACACGTCCCCTTGCGCTCTGATACCAGATTGGAACTATTACAGGACATGCAGGCCCATGCATGAACGAACATGAGCTCTGTGTATGAGTGCGATGCAAGACAACAAGAATTTGGCTAGGTCTGGAACGCTGAATGTGAAAGAACAAGGAGAGTTCACAAATGAGCCCCTAGCGGGCTTATATAGGGGCGCCGGCAGCTAGCCGCACCAGGCCCCGTCACCCCCGCTGAACCCAAACAAGTCAGCGGGGAGAACACACTGTGTACACCATGATAAGAATAACGGTGGTCTCCTCAAGGCACTGGAACAGCTCTCTGAATGCCCGGGTCTCAACCACCGAGAAAATACGGGCAGTGCTAAAAATCTCAGAATCTGCGTCGAGACATCACTTATGGCTTTCTGAACTTCGGAAGCTCTACAACAGCCATCGGGTCTCCTCGTCGCACCGGTACAGTCCACCGGGTGCGCGGGTCTCAACCCACCGAGAAAACTCTCCTACCTCCTGACAAGCCCACATGGCTGCCGGAATGCATCGACCGCGTCTTGCCGGCGTTGTCGTAGGTGCTGGAGAATGTCTCGGTGCAGTCAGGAGGCCCGTCGTGACGCCACGCCCTCCTCTACCATATACCCCGAATGTTGGTATATCGGGTAAACCAGCGGTGTCGGTCGTGACGGGTGGAAGCAACACAAACCAACAAGCATTTTTCACAAAAACATCCACACAAACGCAAATAAGCAAAGCAGATATGTGCATTCCTTGTGTAGGATGAAAGCTATAATGATTTGTATGTGAAATTTAGTAGTTCCTGTGAACATTCCATTTTCACTCGTTTGTTCAATTCTCAATGAATGTTTTGATACACAGTTTCACGGGCAAGACATTTGGTCATATATGACGGAGTACACTTGAAGTTTCTACGAAATTATCACAAGCGGTGACCGCGCCCCAGAAAACTATGCTTCTATTACAACAATGGCCTCAAACGAGATATTCGGCAAGCAATCGTCGTTTTTGGCATCCGAGAACACCTTTTGTGAATGATCACAACAGACCGTCGCATCAATAGTGCCGGCTACAATGCTTGGAGGCAGGAATCCAATGGGTGGTGACCCCAAATCCACAATCCACAATTGTGTCTGAGGAAAGTCGCAGTCGACCAAAACCTCGTCGCCGATGGAGATCAACGCCGTCGATCTACGCAATCAACGGCTTTACACCACTTGCGAGAAGCCAGGTCAGATCTTGCACGATACTAGGAATGGAGGAAGTCACAAGAAAATACTGAGGATTCAGGAAATGGTAAAGGGCAAGATGAGACGAAGAAGATCCTATTCGGTCAGAAACATTTGCGGAGATTGGTCGCCCATTTGAGCGGATCACATCACTGCAAAGGAGGGTTCCTAAGATAGTTGAGTTTGACAAGAGGTACGAGGACTACCAATCGGCGATAGTGCTACAGGTACAACCGAGGGATTGTAAGATTTGTAGAATAGGACCAACACTACTCGATGGAAGAGTTTCTCATGGTTCGGAAGCTAGGTTTATAGACCAAACCACAAATGTTTCAAGGAAAAACTGTTGACGGATGATTGTACACTTGTCGACTTTGCAAACCACTCTGACTGCAACTTGGAGATCTACATGATGTACCAGTCTGGAGGACTTGTCAAATAAGCAACCATAAAAGTGTCCTCAGGCAAGGTTTTGTGTACCGACAGATTCCACAGGTGGAATGGAGTAGTAAATCAGTCTACATCACCATCGTTGGCAGAAAACAAACATATGTCTCTGGTCGAGCGGCCCACTACACGATGGTTACGGGAAGCAGCAGTGGTGAAAGCAGCAGAGGAAGCTGTGGCAGCCACAAAATGTCAACTGATGTTTCTGGACATGGCCAAGCGGCACTTGAAGTGTGCAGCTCAACATGGTTAGTCCACGTGGAAGTAGGGGAAGCAAAAGAAGTTATACATGTCGAAGGAAAGGCCTTGACACTTGAGAAGTTTGCAACAATACCGGAGGAGTTTGCAAAACTCATCGACGGGTTTGAAGGCAATGTTCTCGTGAAACTTTTCTGAGAGCTACCTCCGCAGCGGTTAATTGATCTTGAAATTGACCTAAAGCAACGCATCACACCAATGGTGAAGAGGACCTATCGGATGAGCAGCCACGAGCTACTCGAACTCAAGAGGCAGTTGGACGAGATGCTTGGTTAGGAATTCATTAGACTCTTCACATCACTATATGCAGCACCTGTAAGTTTTGTGGAAAGTAGAACAGGATGGACGCGGATGTCTTGTATTACCGAAAATTGAACAAAATCACCAACAAGAACTGTTGCCATCTTCCATGCACAAACAAACGTTTTGACCAACTCCATGAGCTTAATTTCTTTAGCAAAATCAACCTACGCAGCAAGTATCATTAGCTCCGTAAATCTGACATGTACATTGAGAAGATAGCATTGCTCACCAGATATGGGCACTTTGAGTTCATGGTCATCCCGTCCGGACTCACAAACACCTCCACAACATTTATGGTGGCGATGAAGGTCTTTCGCCCGTACCTCAACGACTTTGTTGTCATGTACCTGGACTACATCCCAGTGTGCAACCGCACCCCGGAGGAGCACGATGGAAATCTTTGAGACGTTTTTTAATTTTCACAGAGAGAGAGATGTTTTAGAAAACTCTCGAAGTACAACTTTGGTCACTGATTGATCGATGTTTAATGTCACATCATCGGTGGCGGACGAATCACCACGGACCCAAAAAGGTGGATGCGGTTGCTGATTAGCTGACACCCATAATTAACGCAACTTCCAAGTAACTTCGGGATTCTACAACTACTACCATCAATTCGCAAAGGAATGCACTCAAGTTTCAGTGCCTCTGTCTGATCTCACAAGAAAAACCACCAAGTGGAACTGGGACGACAGCGAACAAGGAGCATTCAACTCTTTGAGAAACGCTAAGATATCAACGCCAGCCTTACAATTGGCAGATCTTAGAGTGGACTATATTATGGCCACAAACATGTCTGATCGAGCCATCAGAGATGTTCTCCTCCAAGACAATGGCGGTGGAGAACAACTGGTTACGTTCATGTTGCAAAGGCTACCCGGGCCAAAACTCAACTACGTGGTGCACGAAAAACAAATGATCGCAGTCGTGCACGCGTTCAAGACATGGCGGTGCTACTTGAAAGGCCAACAATGCACTGTGCACTGACCATCACGTGTTGAAATATCTCAAGACTCATTCAAATCTGAACATTCAACAAACTCAATAAATGGAGTTCCTTGAGTTCAACTTTGACTACGACATAGAGTGACGGTCAGGACAAACTACTTTGGTGGATGCTATGAGTCGGCGACCAGATTCAATGGGCAAGATCAATGCGTTGATCGTCGAACAAGACCCGTACCTCGCGAGACTATTTGCGAGAGGTTACAAGGAGTTTGGAGGGTACGACAAGACCAAGTTCTGTTTCGGCGACCCCTACTGGCAACGATGATTTAGTCGCCACGTTTTCGTGCAACCAAAGGAGGAGCTGCAAAGAATTCTATTAGAAGTCTGCGTCAACACAGGTCTGGATGGAGACTTCGACAAGGATAAGAAACTCAAGAAGCTGGCAAAACATGACTAGTGGGATAAGATAGATACCAATGTGTCAAACGTTTGCAAATCGTTTAACACATATCGTCGCACGAGGCCACTCGGTCTCCTCCAACCCACACCTCTTCCGACAGGACCATGAGCCGACATTAGCTTGGACTACGTGATCAAAATTCCTGCCACTCCCAAGGGGTATGACACAATCCTCGTCATGGTGGACAAACTTTAGAAAAAGTCCCTTCATTTCGATGATATCAACCGTCACCACAGAAGGATCAGTGTGGATGTTCTTAAACTAGATCGTACGGCTACACAAAGTATTACACACCATCATTGGAGACAGAGGCAGCTGCTTCACTAGCAATTTTGGGCGTGAACCAATGTTGACCTATGTACCACATACAATGCCACAACGTTGTGGACAACGAACAACGTTGTACTCCATTTTGGGGACAACGTTGTGGCCCCTTTACAACGCTGGTTTTTGTGTCACCCACCATGCCAGAAACCTGAAATTCAGCATTTTCATCAAGGATGTTTTTCATGATTACACTACAAATTGAAATTTTCACTTCACTTCATACCACATAAACTGAACCTCCATTCATTTTTTTGTCCCATTCACGTACATGTGAACAAAAGCACATTCATGGCACACTGCTATACATTCTGGCTACTATCTGTATGTTACACACTACATTCTACGATCATTAGCAAGGCATTGTAAGCAGGTCAAACAGAACACTGTAAGCATTGTAAGCACAGTGTCAATGAAACTACCAACTGCATGTTGCACATTACATTCAGCATGGAATTAGATTGGCATTGTTAGCAATTCAAACAGCTGCATGTTACACATGACATTTTGCAAACAGTAGCTAGTCAAGCAAGAGTAGAAGTCAATGAAATTTATTCAAGGAGTGATTTGTCAGAGACAATGTAGCCTTCCTACTTCTTAGGGCGTCCACGCTTGGCTGCCTTCTCCCCTGCAGCCTGGCGTTTTGTGCCTGAGGCACGAGCAAGAGAAGCTTTCCCACTGGTATGAGCATCTAGTCCTCCTGCTTCATGTGGCGGTGGAGGTGGTGTTGCAGGAGTTGGATCTGAGGCAGGAGTTGCAGGAGTTGGATCTGAAGCAGGAGTTGCAGGAGTTGGATCTGAAGCAGGAGTTGCAGGAGTTGGATCTGAAGCAGGAGGTGCAGGAGTTGGATCTGAAGCAGGAGTTGCAGGAGTTGGATCTGAAGCAGGAGTTGCAGGAGTTGGATCTGAAGCAGGAGTTGCAGGAGTTGGATCTGAAGCAGGAGTTGCAGGAGTTGGATCTGAAGCAGGAGTTGCAGGAGTTGGAGCTGAAGGAGGAGTTGCAGGAGTTGGATCCGAAGCAGGAGTTGCAGGAGTTGGAGCTGAAGGAGGAGTTGCAGGAGTTGGATCCGAAGCAGGAGTTGCAGGAGTTGGAGCTGAAGGAGGAGTTGCAGGAGTTGGATCCGAAGCAGGAGTTGCAGGAGTTGGAGCTGAAGGAGGAGTTGCAGGAGTTGGATCCGAAGCAGGAGTTGCAGGAGTTGGAGCTGAAGGAGGAGTTGCAGGAGTTGGATCCGAAGCAGGAGTTGCAGGAGTTGGAGCTGAAGGAGGAGTTGCAGGAGTTGGATCCGAAGCAGGAGTTGCAGGAGTTGGAACTGAAGCAGGAGTTGCAGGAGTGGGATCTGAAGCAGGAGTTGCAGGAGTTGGATCTGAAGCAGGAGTTGCAGGAGTTGGATCTGAAGCAGGAGTTGCAGGAGTTGGATCTGAAGCAGGAGTTGCAGGAGTTGGATCTGAAGCAGGAGTTGCAGAAGCAGGAATCAGCGTTGTATCAACAACGCTGATTCCCCAACTTGTTGTATTAGGTTTTCCAACTTAGTATCAGAGCTAGAGCGCAACAGAAGTTGCAGAACACAAGCGAACAGGTCCAGTCCATGCCAGTGGTCCCCAAAACACGCTCGTGCAGGGGGAATGCTGTCAGATTTTTTCTGGTAGCGTTGACCCGCCAGGTGAAATCTTCAAAACACTCCCAACACGGGGGAAATGCCATCAAAATCTTGCTTTTCACCAGCACAAAATCCACAGCAGTGGTAGCGGTGGTGGACTCGCGGCCGGCACGACCGACCGACACTGGAGCAACGTCGACGCCCGTGACAAAAAAACCGCCAGGAAAGGGACTACGTATCTTCTTTTGCCACCAAAGCAAGCAGCACACAACAAGTAAGTAGCAGCTGCTAAAGCAAACAGCAGCAGCAGGCAGCAGCTGCAGTCAGCAATAACAGCAAGCAGTGAGCAGCAACGACCGGTGAGCTACAAGCAGTAGTAGCAGGCAGCAAAGCAGGAGCGAGGAGCGAGCACTAGCAAGCAACGAGTAGCGAGCAGCAGCAGCAGCTGGTAATAGTAGCAGCAGCAGCAGCAGTGAGCAACAAAAGCTGACAGCGTGTAGCAACAACCAGCAGCGGGTAGCAGTAGCAGCAGCAACCAGCAGGTGTAGCAGTAGCAGCGGCCGGCATCGGTACGACCACCAACGGCTACGGCAGTAGTGCGGCGCTGCAGCAGCAACAAGTTGTGACCACAGAAAAAAAAAAAAATCGTGGAACCCCCGCAAACACCACAGCCAGGGCCCAGGACCAACACCCACACCCACGCTGCTACTGTTGTAGCAACAGCAGCAACAGCGTGCAACAACGCTGCTGCACCAAGAATAGCCACAGCAGCTACTGCCACAGCCGCAGCATCAATAGTAGCACCAGTAGCATGCAGTAGCGTGGCTGCAGTGGCCGTAGTAGCGGCAACACCAACACACAACAGCGCTCTAACATTAGCAACAGTGGCAACAGCTGTCGTAGCTAAAGTAACGTCAGCCGCGAGCACTGACATCACTACTGATTTCATCGCAAACGTCACCACTGACGACACTGATAACAACACTATTGACGTCAGTAGTAGCATCAGCAGGAGGAGAAACAACTACAATAGAATAGTAGCTAACACAGCAGCGGCTGCAACAACAATGCAACAACCACAGCTGACATCAGCCACCCTCGGCTCACGTCACTGCTGACGTCCCTGTTGACGTCAGTCGCACTACTACCATCACTCCTGACGTCACTGCTGATGTCACCAACAAGCTCAACAAAAAAAAAAAGAGGAGACCATGGCTGAAAGTGAGGAGGGGTCCGTTTTTGTGGGAGGACCTCCTGGTCCCCACTTTCTACAGAAACCGCAACAGCTGCCGTAGTTGCACCACCAACAGCAACAATAACAACAACAACAACAACAACGACGACGACAACAACAACAACAACAACAACAACAACAGCAACAACAACAACAACAACAACAACAACAAAAACAACAACAACAACAACAACAACAACAACAAC
>SZWC01005046.1:49517-59646 GCA_023375785.1 Penium margaritaceum | reverse complement strand
ACGACAACAACAACAACAACAACAACAACAACAACAGCAACAACAACAACAACAACAACAACAACAACAACAACAACAACAACAACAACAACAACAACAACAACAACAACAACAACAACAATAACAACAACAACAACAACAACAACAACAAAAACAAGAACAACAACAACAACAGCAACAGGAGCAGCATCTGCAGGAGCCGTAGCACTAGCCGCTACAACAACAACAGTAGTAGTAGCAGCTGCCGTAGCAACAGCCATTACAGTAGCAGCAGTAGCATCACCAGCAGCAGCAGCGGCACCCGCAACAGCACCAACACCCTGCAGGATCTCTCGTTGGCCTTGCTGGCTCAACAGATCTGCTAGCCACCATACGCCAGCAGCTCACAACGCTTACGCAACAACTAGCGGCCCTGCAGCCCCCAACACAGCTACCGCATCGGCATTTATTGCAACAGCACCAGCAGTGGCAGCAGCATCAGCAGTCGTCGCCCTTCCTTCCACTCGGGCATGCAAGTCCCGCTATTTCCTCTACCACATAGTACTTGCACAAGAGCATACCCAGCATCAAAGGTACATTGTGTCTTCAGTCCTAGGCCCCGCTCTGGGTGTTGGCCGCAGGCCTAAGGACTTTGAAACCCAACCACACCTCTCCAGGCCGGTGAGCAATTACGGAGCTGGGAGCTTACCTTCCGCGTTTGAGCACAGGGTGAGGGCTTTGGCCAAACTACATCCTACCCTACGACTCCAAACAGACCAACCTGGTGTATGATGCCGTTTGCGCCGTACGTGCCCTTGTCCCCGTCGACCCTCTATCTACACGTCTCGCTCTTGAGTCGTTTCTTGGCAAATTCACCACTGGCAGCCTCCCCAAGCCCGCAACAGCGTGGCACATCCTCACTCGTCCTCATCGCCTGTCCAGCAAGGTTGAGACCAGCCGCCTGCTCCGGGAGTTCAATTCCCTCCGTATGGGGGAAACCGAGACGGTCACCTCCTATTGGCAGTGGGCGGAGGACATCCTGTGCCACCTGGGAGATGCTACGCCACCCCCTCTATCCGCGTTCCTGACCATGAAGCGTGGCACCACCGACGTGTTCTCCGACGCCTTCATTCATGACATGCAGGACGTACTCACCGTCCGGGACACCCTCATGCCCTGGGCATTCGAGCTTTTTTTCTACATTGAGGAGGCTTGTCAGGAATCTTGCATCCAGCACATGGAGGCCCTCACCTCTCCCGCCCTCGACTCAGTGGCCGTTGCCACCCCCACAGCAGTTGCCTCCTTTGGCGCCTCATCATCCGGCAAGACAAAGCGTAGGGGCACAAAGGTCAAGGGCCCACAACAGCAGTCAAGTGGACCCAGTGGAAGCGACTCAGTTGCCACAACTATGGCCGGCCAGTACACGGGTGGTACAATCGTTCACTCTCGACGGACGAGGCACGTGTCATTGCCACCATGCGTTGCCCTCGTGAGGGTCGTCTTGCCACAACGACTCTGGCAGTCACTACTCCTGATGTGTCCACGCTCTCTTCTCCCTTTCTCTGTTTGACAGCTCTACCGCAGCATCCTCCGCAGCCTTTGGTGTCCCCTCTTCCATCACCGACGCCTCCCTCCTCCTTCCCAGACTCAAGCTCTGTTACACTGCAGTCGGTATACTCCATCATGCCCTCCATCCGTGAGTGACAGCTAGAGCAACTCATTGCACTCCAGCTTGCGCTACCTCACCCTCCTCCCCAAGGAAGTGTGAGTTGCATCATCGCTAGATCCTCTACCTTGCCATGTGTGATAGAGTCTGAGGTGCGGTCTTACCTTGCACCTTCGTCCATTCCATTCTCTCCCATGTTATCCTGACTTCCTCCTCTTTGTGATGATGTTGCATGGCTGGATGAATAGCAGTCCCGGTTCGCACCCCGGTCCACCGCGTCCGCATCCCTCGCCCACTACCATGTGACCGTTAGCAACCTGGCGACACTACTCCAGGATCCAGCCGAGACCTGGATCACCGACTCGGAGGGTACGCATCACGTGACGGCCTCGCAGTAGGCCTTGAGTGTCCTTGACCCCGTTACCAATGTCTCTAGGGTTTGGACAGGCTCTGGTCAGGTTTTACACGTTCAAGGCGTAGGTGTTGTTCATTTCCAAGGCCTCGTAGGGGATATCTTCGTGACTGATTTCCTCTTTCTCCCTCGTATTGAGCTCAGCCTCCTATCTAACACTGCCCTTGACCACATGCGCATGGACGTATTCCACTCGCGCGGTGTTGGAACCGAGTCGTTGCGTCTGTCCGGTCGTGTCGTCTAGCATGCCATTGCCCGTGGAAACTTGTGGCACGTGCTGCGCTTGTCCGCTTCTCCCTCCATCCCTTCCCCATCGGCCAACACAAGCCACGTGCTTGTTACCAGCACACTCTCTCCGCAGCACACACTTCTCCAACGTTGCCGCCTCTATCCCGTCCACTCTGTTGCTGTCGATAGCATGCTATGCACGCAGCTTGTCACGGGTCTTGACCCAGCCTCCTTTCCACTTCCGTGTCCAACGGAGTGCATTGAGTGTGCTTAGGGGAAGATGCATCGGTCAACCTACCCCCTGTTCTCCTCTAGTGCATCCGCCCCATTGGACTTGGTGCAGTTTGATCTCATGCATCCCCTTCAGACAGAGTCTATTAGAGATTATGGATGCTATATCTTGACCCTTACCGATGACTACTCTCGCTACCGCTGGGTCTTCTGTCTTCGACAAAAGAATAATGTGGCCCCCACCATTCCGGACTGGCTCGTTCATGCTGAACGCGAGTGTGGTCGCCCTCTCTGCCACTTCCGCTCTGATTGCGGTGGCGAGTTTATGGAGAATTCCACACTCTTCCTTGCCTCCCTTGGCATCCATCATGAGACGTCGGCGCCTTACATGCCAGCCCAGAACGGCGTCTCTGAGCGGTGGAGCCGCACCATGGGGGACCCCGTCAGCACCATGCGCATCGAGCCTGGTCTTTTGATGGCTTCTATTTCAAAGCCATGACCTACATGACGTGGGTCTGGAACCGGATTCCCCACTGGCCTCTTCCTCGTCAGTCCACACTCTATCAGCACTGGTGTGGCAAGCGCGCCGACCATAGACCGGCTTGTGTACATGGCTGTGTGGCCATGATGTGGTTGCATACCCCACACTAAGGCCACAAGCTTGAGCCTCACGGCCATCCTTGCACCTTGCTTGGCATCTCGCATCAGTGAAAGGCATGGCGCATCTGGGATCCGTCCTGACACAGTATCATCATGTCCCGAGATGCCCTTTTCTTTTAGGACATGTTTCCCCGCGACCTCGTTTGCTCCGACGCGTCGATGTCACTCCCGTCACGTGGGAGAGTGGTGGGTCCGTCCTTTGTCAAGCCGCGTCCGAGCGTCACATTGTCAGCGCCCGCGCCGGCCACTTCGTCCATGTCTGCCAACCCCTCTAGACCAGCTATACCATCTGCGTTCGCTGGCACCTCTGGGCTAGCCGCCCCGTCCGTGTCCGTCAGCCCCCCCGGGCCAGCTGTCCCATCTGCATCCGCGAGCACCTCTGCACCGGCTGCCCTATTTGTGTTCGCCATCCTCTCCGAGCCAGCTGCCCTATCTGCATCCGCTGGCACCTTTGCGCCAGCTACCCCATCCGTATCCGCCAGCCCCTCTGGGCCAGCTGCCCCATGTACGTCCGCTGACACCTGTGCACCGGTGGCCCCTTCTGTGTCAGCCAGCCCCTCCGGGCCAGCTGCCTATCTGCGTTCGTTGCCACCTCCGTGTCGGCCATCCAGTCTGTGTCTGCCAGCCCCTTTGGACCAGCTGCCCCTTCTGCGTTCGTTGGCACCTGTGCGTTGGCCGTCCCATCCGTATCCGCCAGCTCCTCCGGGCTAGCTACCCCATCTGCATCTGCTGGCACCTCTATGCCGGCCGCCCCATCCATGTCCACTAGCCCCTTCAGGCAAGCTTCCCTATCTGCATCTGCTAGTACCGGCAAGCCGGCCGCCCTATCCGCGGCAGCATGCTACACACGTGGCCCGGGTGGGAGTCTCCGACCCCGACCGTCAGCAAGCACACAAGCTGCCGCCTCACTGCCCAACGCGCCACGACCCCTTTTCACCCCACAAGGTTCTCCGCCTTGCAACATTCCCACTGCCATTGTTGTGAGTGGGGATCCTGGCATTAAAGCACTTGGCTTAGCCACTTTGGCAATCATAATTGACCTACATTCGGGGTCTGCTTTGGGCTACGGCATGCTCCATCAGGAGCATTGATGTGTCGTCACAGCCATGCTCACATGTACACCATCTGGGGCGTAAGACACGCACGGACTCACTGTCAGACCCACAGAATGTCCAGAGGATCCATCCACCCTAGGTGAGGCTCAGGCGTCTCCCCAAGACGCACACTAGGAGGCTACATGCGCTGACGAGCTCGCTGCCATTCGGCAACATCAGGTCTATGAGCTTGTCGACCTTTCTCCGAGCCGAAAGGCCATTGGCGCCAAGTGGGTCCTCGAGCGCAAGTGGAAGCCAAATGGATCATTGGACAAGTACAAGGCCTGTCATACGGCCAAGGGGTTTGCTCAAGTCTCTAGGAGCAACTATGACCAGATCTTTGCCCCGGTCGGTCGGTTCTCCACTAGTCAAGCATTGTTCAGCCTGGTTGCCCAGCATGGATGGGAGCTACATCAGATGGATGTGAGGAATGCCATTCTCCATGGCTCACTAGAAGCGAGGAGCTCTACATCATGCATCCTCCAAGCTTCGACAATGGCTCCATCAAGGTCTAGAAGCTGCATACGGTCCTCTATGGCGTAAAGAAGTCCCCGCGTTACTTGAATCAAGAGATTAGTTGTACGCTTCTTAGCGGCAGCCTCCTTCGCAGCACTACGGACCTTGCACGTTTCATCAGTCCACGAGCCCAGACCTTTATCGCTATCCAATTCTACATCAACGACCTGCTCATTGCGTCACTGAATGCAGTTGCCATCTAGCAAGTCAAGGACCTACTCCATGTTGCCTACCAGATGAAGGACCTCCATTCGACTCGAGTCTTTCTGGGCATGGAGCTTGAGCATGATCGCTTCATGGTTGTCCTGCACTTCCATCAGGCCGCCTACATCTAGACTCTATCAGGGCGCTTCGCTGAGGACCTGCCCCTCGTGTCGAGAGCATCCTCACCCATGTCACCCGATGGGCAAGCGAAGCTCAAGAGTTTTGATCCAACTGTTGTGGGGGAGCCAATAGACGTGACCACGTACCTACGAGTCATCGAGTCACTGATGTTCCTGGCAACGATGAAACGTCCAGACATTGTGTTTGCCGTAAACCTACTAGCCCAGTTCTCTCAAGACCCACGTTACCTCCACTTTGAGGCCGCCGTTTGAGTATTGCACTATGTCGTTTCAACCCCACGGCGAGACCTTATGTTCCTTTGACAGTCGTCCATTGTTGTAGTGGGTTACACCAACTGTGACTAGGCCGGCAATCCGGATGGTAAGAGCCAACCTGACTGGATCTTTCTTGTTGGCGGCATGGCTATGTCCTGGCACAGTGGCAAGCAAGGCTATATTGCACGCAACATTGCTGAGCCTGAGTATGTGGCTCTTGGTTTTGACGCTCGTGAGAGCGTGTGGTTGCAACACCTGTTATCCGTGCTGCGTCAGTTAGTCCCCTCCATCACGCTGCATTGTGACAATGTGAGTGTCATGGCCATTGCTGACAATGACAGCGTACGTCACACTCACACACAGCACATCAATGTCGAGTATCACTATGTGCGTTCGTTATTGTATGACGGTAGTATAAGCATTCTACAGATTGAGACGGCACGGCAGTTGGTTGACTTTTTAACCAAGGCACTGAAGCGTGACTCGTTCAAGAAGGTCATGAGTGCAGTTGGTCTGTGCCCGTCAGGTCCTCTCTCTCTCTCTCTCTCTCTCTCTCTCTCTACCCTTTCCCGCTTGATCCTTGTGCTCACTGCCTGCCTATAGGCACTACACATGTGAGTCATGGGGGAGTGTTTGTTTTGACGCATCTCTCATCGTACTTTGTTGTGTCCTCCCGGCTTGTGTATATTGGCGTGCAAGACGTGGTGCTGGTGGAGTGTTGTNGGCAGTTGGTTGACTTTTTAACCAAGGCACTGAAGCGTGACTCGTTCAAGAAGGTCATGAGTGCAGTTGGTCTGTGCCCGTCAGGTCCTCTCTCTCTCTCTCTCTCTCTCTCTCTCTCTACCCTTTCCCGCTTGATCCTTGTGCTCACTGCCTGCCTATAGGCACTACACATGTGAGTCATGGGGGAGTGTTTGTTTTGACGCATCTCTCATCGTACTTTGTTGTGTCCTCCCGGCTTGTGTATATTGGCGTGCAAGACGTGGTGCTGGTGGAGTGTTGTCTGGTTGAGCCGATACACGCTAAGGCTACATGCATTCTGTTGGAGCCTCCTCCCACCTTTGGTTGGCGTGCTCAGCTCCATCAGTAGACCTCCTCAGCAACCGTACGGTCCGTAGTCACTATCACTGCACATGCTGTCTGCAAATGTCCAGTGTTGGGTGTGACTGCACTTCTGCACCTGCAGTGACATAATATGCCTAGGGTCCAAATTTCATGATTTTCGAGCACTGTTGGTACCGGAGACTAGCGTAGACACTGCCTAAATTTAGGCACCCATAACTTCTCACTGTTGTTTTTCTAGCTGATTTTGATCACACGGCTGCGTTTGCAATGTCGGTATTGTAGCATGGTCCAATTTTAGGCAAAACGGACGATGCCCGGGTTTTGGGCTGTTGGCCGTTTGCTAGGGCTCACCGAGATAAACTTGCTTGTGAGAAAATAGGCCATTTTTTTAAATTGGCCAAAAGCCTAAGTAAAAATCTCAACAAAGCTAGGGGGGCTAGATCTTGTAGAGATCTCCCATTGTTCCTCATTCTTACTTCCTTATCAGTCATTTCCAATTTTCAGCTGTTGTCTGCCATTAACTATAGCACACGCGTTTCAGAGTAACAATACCAGAGCTCTCACACTTTGACTCTGGTGCAACAAAGTGAGGGGTCAACCTAAGCAACGAGAGTGGTTTCGCACACGTTGCATCAACAATGCTGCTGCCCCAACCTGTTGCATTAGGTTTTTGACCTTGGTATCAGAGCCAAAGCAAAGTAGAAGCAGCGGAACACCGACAAACAGGTCAAGTCAACGCCGGCGGTCCGCATAATGTGCCCGTGCAGGAGAAATCCTGTCGCGTTTTTTCCGATAGCATTGACCCGCCGGGTAGCATCTTCAAAATGCTCCCGATGCGGGGAAAACGCTGCCGATTTGTCTTGGTAGCACTAACACTACGGCGGTGGTAACGATGGTGGACTCACGACCGGCACGACTGACCGACGTTGGATTGGCAATGACGTACATGGCGATGACACTGCTAGGAAAGTGACTGCGTATCTACTGTTGCGAGCATGAGAGCAGCAGCAGCAGCATGCATCAAGCATCATGTAGCTAGCAAGAAGCAGCAGCTCTAGCAAGCAGTAGCTACTGTACGAAGCAGTAGCAGCAAGTAGTGAACAGCACCGAGGAGTGAGCAGCAAGCAATAGCAAAAGCATTGGGCAGTAGCAGCAGCAGCAGCGAGCAGTAATAGCAGTATCTGGCAGCAACAGTAGCAAGAGCAAGTAGTAGCACCCGACAGTGCGTAGCACCAGCTAGTATCGAGTAACAACAGCAGCAACTTCGTGCAGCAGCAGCAGCAGCCAGTAATAGCACTAGCTGCAACTCCGGTAGCAACAATAGCAGCAGTGGCTACGGCGGCAACGCGGAGCTGCAGAAGTAGCGAAGTGTGACCACAAACAGAAAAATAAACGGAAGATTCTTGGAACCCCCATCGACACCAAAGTCAATGGCCAAGGGCAGCACCCCCACCCTCCCTCCTATTGCTGTAATACCAGCACATGTCTCAAGAGCCGAAGCGTGCAATAGTGCTTTTGTAGTAGCGGTAGCCACAACAGCTACTGCCACAACCGTAGCAGCTACAACAACACCAGCAGCATGCGGTAGCACAACGGCAGCGGTAGCAGCAGCGGCAACACCAGCACACAACAGCGCCACAATATCAACAGTTGTGCCAATAGCTACAACTGCTGCAGTGACGTTTGCCGCGAGTGCTGACATCATTACTGACATCAATGCTGATGTCGTTACTAGCATCAGCAGCTACAGAAACAGCAACAACAGTTGCAGCAGCATAGCATCTAACGTAGCAGCGGCTACAACAGTAGTGCAATAGCCACTGCTGATGTCAGCCACCCACTGCAGACATCACTATTGACGTCTCCGTATACGTCAGCCGCACTGCTGACATCACTATTGACGTCACTAACAAGTTCAACAAAAAAGAAAAACAGAGGGAACCATGGCTGAAAGTGGGGGAGGTATGTTTAATCAGGGTCATTGTGTACACCATCATATGGGTGTATAGTTCAGTATGATGATGTATGAAAGTTACATGAAGTTTCTGACATGGAGTTTTCCTATGCGGTGAGTGTGGGGGGAGTGTATGTGGAGATGGGTGCTACATGTACACTGGTACATAATGTTTTCTTTAAATGTGTAGGTTCGTGTTGGAAGGAGGGGATTCTATATTGTGAGTGTATGGAGGAAGTGTATGGGGAGATGGGTAATAAATTTGCATTAGTGCATAATGTTGTGATTCAGATGTGTAAGTGATTAGGTGGGGGGTTGTATGTGGTGAGTGTATGGGGGAGTGTATATGGAGATGGGTGCTACATGTACACTGGTATGTAATGTTTTTCTTCAAATGTGCAAGTTCATGTTGGAAGGAGGGGGTTCTATATTGTGAGTGTATGGGGGGAGTGTATGGGGAGATGGGTGATAAATTTGCATTAGTGCATAATGTTGTGATTCAGATGTGCAAGTGAATGAGGGGAGCGGGGGGGGGGGGGGGTTTCTGTATGGTGAGTGTATGAGGGGTGTGTATGGGGTGATGGGTGCTAAATGTATACTAGTGTATAATGCTGTGATTCAGATGTGCAAGTGAATGAGGGGAGCGGGGGGGGGGGGGGGTTTCTGTATGGTGAGTGTATGAGGGGTGTGTATGGGGTGATGGGTGCTAAATGTATACTAGTGTATAATGCTGTGATTCAGATGTGCAAGTGAATGAGGGGAGCGGGGGGGGGGGGGGGTTTCTGTATGGTGAGTGTATGAGGGGTGTGTATGGGGTGATGGGTGCTAAATGTATACTAGTGTATAATGCTGTGATTCAGATGTGCAAGTGAATGAGGGGAGCGGGGGGGGGGGGGGGTTTCTGTATGGTGAGTGTATGAGGGGTGTGTATGGGGTGATGGGTGCTAAATGTATACTAGTGTATAATGCTGTGATTCACATGTGCAAGTGAATTTGGGAGGGAGGGTTGTATGTGGTGAGTGTATGGGAGGAGTGTATGGGTAGAAAGGTGCTAAATGTTATCTAGTGAATAATGCTGTGATTCAGATGTGCAAGTGAATGTGGAGGGAGGGTGGAGGAGGGGACGGGAGGGGGGGTGTATTTGGTGAGTGTATGAGGAGAGAATATGGGGAAATGGGTGCTAAATATACATTAGTGCATAAGGCTGTGATTCAGATGTGTAAGTGAATGTAAGGGGGTAGGTAGGGTTGTATGTAGTGAGTTTATGGGAGGAGTGCATGCGGAGATGGGTGCTAGATGTACACTAGTGTATAATGCCGTGATTCAAATGTGCAAGTGAATTTGGGAGGGAGGGTTGTATGTGGTGAGTGTATGGGGAGTGTTGGTGAAGTAATGTGATTTCTTGGAAGGTGTCTTTTGAGGTACGTGGATTATGTGTATGTCCTGGAAGCTCTTATACACTCACCACATACAACCCCCCTCTCTTTCCCTTCCTCATCGCCCCCCCACATTCACTTGCACATGTGAATCAGAACAATACACACTAGTGTACATTTGGCACCCATCTCCATATACACTCTCTCCATACACTCACCACATACAACCCCCCCCTCCCCCCACATTCACCTTCACATCTGAATCACAGCATTATACACTAGTATACATTTAGCACCCATCACCCCATACACACCCCTCATACACTCACCATATCGACCTCCCTCCCCC
>SZWC01005046.1:31659-49234 GCA_023375785.1 Penium margaritaceum | reverse complement strand
CCAAATATACACTAGTGTATAATGGCGTGATTCAAATGTGCAAGTGAATGTGGGGGGGGGGAGGGGTTGTATGTGGTGAGTGCATGGGAGGAGTGTATGTGGAGATGGGTGCTACATGTACACTAGTGTATAATGCCGTGATTTAGATATACAAATGATTGTGGGAGGGGGGGAAGGAAAGTGAAGTGGAGGGGGGGGGTTCTATGTGGTGAGTGCATGGAGGAAGTGTATGAGGAGATGGGTGCTAAATGTACACTAGTAAAATATGATGTGATTTACATATGCAAGTGCATGGGGGGAGGGGGGGTTGGGGATGAGGGAGGAGGGAGGGGGGAGTTGTACATGGTGAGTGTATGGGGGTACTGGTCATGTAATATGGTTTCTTGGAAAGTGTCTTTCTGTGTACGTGGTGTATGTGTCTGTCCTGGAAGTTCCCATCCGCTGTATATGGCATATATGTATTTCCCGAAAGTTACCTTTCTGTACGGTTTACGATGTACACTAAAAAACGAGTGTATAATTGGAGGGTGATTGGTCATCAATGAAGTGTGGAGGGGTCCTCCTCTACGGTAGGACCCACTGGTCCCCCCTTTCTACAGTAATTGCAGTGCTGTAGAAGCAACAATAACAACAGCAGCTGTCGTCGCTACACCAACAACAGCAGCAGCTGTAGCAGCCGCAGCAGCAGCAGCGTTTGCACTAGCAATTGCAGCCGCACCAACACCCACCACAACAATAGCAGCAGCAACAACCGCAACAATAGCAGCATCCTAAAGGATCGGTCGTTGGCCTTGCTGGCTCGATAGATCTACTAGCCAGCAGCTTGCAACGCTTACCCAACAGCGAATAGAACTACAGCCACCGACAAAGCTCCCACAGTAGCGACATTAACATGAACAATCTACGCCCTTCCTTCCACCTGGGCATGCTAGTCCCACCGTTTACTCCACGACACAGTATTTGGTGTAGCATCATACGCAACGCCAAAGGCAGATTGTGTCTTCAGTCCTAGGTCCCGCTCCAGGTGCTGGCCGTAGGCCAAAGGACTTTGAAACCCCACCCCCGCCTCTCCAGGCCGGTGAGCAGTTCTGGAGATGGGAACTTAGCTTCCGCATCTGCAAACAAGGTGAGGGCATGTGGCCATACTACGTCCTGCCCTACAACTCAACCCAAATCAACCAAGTCTATGATGACAATTAGACCGTTTGTAACCTCGTCCCCGTCGTCCCTCCATCTGCACGTCTCGCTCTCGAGTTGTTCCTTGGCGACTTCACCACTGGTGGCCTCCCCGACCATGCAAAAGCATGGCACATCCTCATGCGCCCTCATCTCCTGTCCAGCAAGGCCGACACCAGTTGCCTGCTCCGAGGGATCAACTCCCTCCGGATGGGGGAGAACAAGACGGTCACCTCCTACGGGAAACGGGCAAAGGACATCTTGCGCCGCCTGGAAGACACTGCGCAACCCCTCTATCTGCGTTCCTGACCATAAATCGTGGTGCCACTGACGTGTTTGCTGAGGCCTTTATTCATTGCACCCAAGACTTACTCGCTGCGATGGCCGTCCATACCAGCCTCATGCCCAGGGAATACGAGCTCTTTCTCCGCATTCGGGAGGCTTGTCAGGAGTCCCGCGTCAAGTGCACGTAGGCCCTCGCTTCTCCTGTCATTGCCTCAGTGGCTGTTGCCGCCCCCACAACAGTTGTGCCCTCTGGCGCCTCATCACCCGGCAAGAAGAAGCGTAGGGGAAAAAAGGGCAAGGACCCATGGCAACAGTCGAGCGGACCTAGTGGCAGCAGCTTAGTCTGCCACAACTGTGGCCAGCCAGGACATTGGTGGTACACGTGTCTGCTCTTGGCGGACGAAGCGCACGTCATCACCACTATGAATCACCAGCGTGAGCGCCGTCTCACCACCGCAGCTGTGACGGTCACTGCTCCTGGTGTGTCCATGCCGCCCGCTCCCTTTCTCCATTTGATAGCTCTACCGCAGCATCCTCTCCAGCCGTCGGCGCCCGCTCTTCCATCACCGATGCCTCCCTCCTCCTTCCTAAAGTCAGGCGGCGTCACGGCACAGTCGGTGTACTCTGTCATGCCCCCACCCATGAGCGAAAGTCGGAGTAGTTCATCACACTCCAGCTCGGACTGCCTCGTTCTCCTCCCCAAGGAAGTGCTAGTTGTGTCATCGCTAGTTCCTGCCTTGCCATGTGTGATAGAGTCTGAGCCACGGTCGTGCCCTGCACCTTCATCCATTCCGTTCTCCCCCATGTCATCCCCACCTGCTCCTCTTTGTGATAATGTCGTATGGCTAGATGATAGGCAGTCTCAATTTGCACCCCTGTGTACCGCGTCCGCGTCCCTTGCCCACTGCCATGCAACCGTTAACGACCTGGCCACACCGGTTCAGGATCTGGCCGCGACTTGGATCATCAACTCGGGGGGTACGAATCACATGAGTGCGTCGCGTGAAGCCTTCAATTTCCGTGGCCCCGTTACCAGTGTCTCTGGGGTTCGGACAGGCTCTGGTCAGGTTTCACCTGTTTGCGGTGTCGATGTTGTTCGTTTCCGAGGCCTCCCTGTGGATGTCTTTGTGACTGATGTTCTCTTCGTCCCTGGTCTTGGGCTCAGCCTCTTGTCCTTTAATGCCCTTCACCTCATGAGCATGGACGTACTACACTTGCATGGTGTTGGCACTGTGTCGTTGTGTTCGTCCGGTCGTGTCGTTTTGCATGCCACCCCCCTCGACAACTAGTGGCACGTGTCACACTTGTCTACTTCTCCCTCGGTCCCCTCCCCATCGGCCGACACAGGCCAAGTGTTTGTGACCAGCACTCTCTCGTCACCGTAGACACATCTCTTGCACCGCCGTCTGTGTCACTCTGCCGCTGTCATTAGCATGCTTCGCACGCAGCCTCCCACGAGCCTTGACGCAGCCTCCTTTCCACTTCCATGTCCCATGGAGTGCATTGAGTGTGCTGAGGGGAAGATGCATCGGTCCACCTAGCCCCTTTCCTCCTCACGTGCATTTGCCCTGCGAGACTTGGTCCACTTTGATGTTATGGGTCCCCTTCCAAAGGAGTCAGTCGAGGAGCACAAATGTCATTTCTTGACCCTCACCGACGACTACTCTTGCTACCACAGGGTCTTGTGTCTTTGATAAAAGAGTGATGTCGCCGGCACCATCCGGGACTGGCTCGTCCGTGCTGAGTGCGAGTGTGGTCACCCTCTCCATTGCTGCCGCTCTGATCGCGGTGGCAAGTTTATGGGGGAGACCACACTCTTCCTCGCCTCCCATGGCATCCATCATGAGACGTCAGAGCATTACACGCCAGCTCAAAATGGCGTCTCCGAGTGGTGGAACCGCACCATGGCTGACGCTGTCCGCACCATGCGCATTGAGTCTAGTATATTTTATGGCTTCTACTTTGAAGCCATGACCTACATGACGTGGGTGTGGAACCGGATTCCCCACGGACGTCTTCCCCGTCAGTCCAAACTGTACCAACATTGGTGTGGTGAGCACGCCGACCTCCGGCCGGCTCATGTATGGGGATGCGTGGCCATCATGTGACCGCCCACCCCATACCAAGGCTGCAAGCTTGAGCCTCGCGGTCGTCCCTACACCTTCCTTGGCGTCTCACATCAGTCAAAGGCATGGCACTTTTGGGATCCATCCCAGCACTACATCGTCAAGTCCTGGGATGCCCTCTTCTTTGAGGACATGTTTCCCTACGACCTCGTTCACTCCGGCGCCTTAATTTCACTGTCGTCGCGTGGGGGAGTGGTGAGTCCATCCTGCGTCCAGTTGCGTCTGGGCGTCACATCGTCAACGCCCGATGGGACCTCCAAGCCGACCGCCCAATTCGTGTCTGCCAGCCCCTCCGGGCCAGCTGCCCTATCTGCGTCTGCCGGCACCTCTGCGCCGGTCGCCTTATCCGTGTCCGCTAGCCCCTCCGGGCTAGCTGTCCCATCTGTGTCTGCTGGCACCTCTATGCTGTTTTCCCCGTCTATATCCGCCAGTCCCTCTGGACTAGCTGTCCTATCTGCGTCCGCTGGCACCTGTGCGGCGGCCGCCCCGTCCATGTCCGCAAGTCCCTCTAGGCGAGCTGCACCGTCTACGCTTGTAGGCACCTCTACGCCGGCTGCCTCGTCCATGTCTGCGAGCCCCACCAGGCGGGTTGCCCCATCTGCGTCCGCTGGCACCTTTGTAGCGGCCGCCCCATCCATGTTCGCAAGTCCCTCTGGGCCAGCTACACCATCTACGCTCGCTGGCACCACTACGTCAGCCACCTCGTGCATGTCTGCTAGCCCCACCAGGCGAGCTGCCCCATCTGCGTTCATCGGCACCTCTGCGTTGGCCGCCAGGTCCGTGTCCGCCAGCCCCGCCGGGCTAGCTGCCCCATCTGCGTCCGCTGGCACCTATTTGTAAGCCGTCTCGTTCATGTCCGGTAGCCCCTCGGGGCCAGCTGTCCCATTTGCGTCCGCTGGCACCTCCAAGCCGGCCATCCCATCCGCGCCGGCACGCTACAACCTCCGACCCCGACCGTCAGCGAGCACACAAGCCGCCGCCTTGCACCCCATCGCGCCACGACCCCCTGTCACCCCAAGAGGTTCTCTGCCTCCCGACAGACCCACTCCCATAGTCATGAGTGGGGACCTTGGCACCAAACCTCTTAGCTTAGCCATTTTGGCAATCATCACTGGCCTACATCCAGGGTCATCTTTGGGCTACGCCATGCTCCATCATGAGAATTGATGCAACGTCACAGCCATGCTCACACGTTAACCACCTAGAGTGCGAGACACGCACGCACTCACTGTTTGACCCACGGAATGCCCAGAGGATCCAGCCCCATGACATTGCGCAAGTTCATCCGATGTTCCATGTTAGCAGACTGAAGCACTACCAAGACCTCGGAGAGTATTTCCCCGGCAGGGATGTCCCTCCTCCTACTCCCATTCAAGTGCACGAGGAAAATGACTACGTCATCGAGGACATCTTTGACCATCAACGACGAGGCAAAATGAGAGAGTATCTTGTCAAGTGGCACGGCTATGACACCGCGCACAACAACTGGGAACCATACAACATCCTTCGTGACGTCGATGAGCTAATCGCCGCCTATTACCGCCGTCACCAAGACACATCTGTATGCACGCTAGGACGTCGCAGCTATAGGTGGGGGAAGTGCTACCAAATGTACACAAGTTCTTAATCTTTCTGAGCGGCCATTTATGTTACTACACAAGCAACCCATCGCGTCGGAAGACTGCGATATTGACTCTGATGGTCGAGGACAAACCGATTAACGGCCATCGCCCTTAGTAAATCTTCTTGAACCTTCTGACAACTTTGACCACTCTCGCGAATCTAGGACAGAAGTATCACGACCATATGGTCAACTTCTCAATGCACCAAGACGAATCTGGATTTATAAAGATGCAGCTGGCATTTTCACCGCTGATTCTTGAAGACCCTTGATTTATCAGCAGACCTTCTCTGTAACGGGTCCAGTCTCCAGGTCCTGCTCTGAAGTCTTTGTCAGAGTTCGCAGAATGGCATTCTCAGTCCACATCAGGGGTCTACCGCCTTTGCAAGACTGAGGGGCAATCGTCATCAACGACCCAGAGCAGGGAGACACAAATATTTCGAGTCTCCGGAGGCCCAATTTCGTTTCCAACCTTACCCCTGGTTTTGGAACCCAAAACGGGGGTTTTCAATTTGAACTCGTGTGTTTACACAACTTACTTTGTTTATTTTATGTCAAAGTTTATCCTAAACAAACTTTGGTTTACGTTTTGTCATTCTGACGCAAAATCGTTGCGTGCGAGGCACGCTGGCGATTTTGCGCCAGTCCTCTCGTCCTCACCCTCGCTCCCCCTATCCCTCATCCTCGCTTGCTTGTTTCCAAGGAGGACAAGGGGGGGGGGCAAGGGCACGAGGCCACGAAGCCTCGCCCTCAAGGCCCTCGTGGCCCCTTAGCCCCCGATCAGGCTGAGGCTGCGATCGGCCGCTAGCGACTGGCCGGCCGGTGGCCGGTCGGTCGCTTGGCCGGCCACCGGCCGTCTAGCCGGCCGGCAGCGAGCTGGCTGGCGGCCAGCAAAGTGGTGGCCGCCGGCCAGCCCTCGCTGACGTGAGGGGTGGTGCGCAACCACCCCTCGCTTCAGCAAGGAGGGAGGGCCAAACCGGCCCTCCCGCTACATTCCTCCCCACTTTTTGTGAACCGTCCCGGTTCATGAACAATAAATAGGATTGTCACTCAGTGAGTCATCAACATTGTGAATACAAATTAATAGTTTCAATCACCAGCTAGACATGAACACGTGCATGGTACTTGGACCTGAGCTCCTGCTGGACTCCTCCAATAGCTTCCCATTCCTGGGACTCCATGTGAGTGCGTCAGCATGACACACTTTATTCCTACAACCACTGACATATATGCAGAAGAGACCACGGCATGCCGTTGCGCATTATCTCCGATCAAGATCGAAAATTTGCTATTAAGTTCTGGCAAAAGATGCAAGAGTACTTCGGCAATGAGTCACAAATGTCGACAGCATTTCACCCTCAAACTGACAGACAAACAGAAAGCATGAATCGCACTCTGGAGCAAATGCTCCGCATGTACGTGGACCCTGCCATGCATGATTGGGATGAATCTGTAGTACCGGCAGAGTTTGCGGTGAAGAACTCGATGAACGAGTCCACACAGTTCACACCGTTCGTGTTGAACGGTGGTCGGCATCCAGTGGTAACTCTTCATTGGTGAAGAGTGGGAATACAAGAGGGCAGGTTCCTTCCGCTCAAGCCTTTGCCGAGGGCATCGACTCCTTGTTACAGGAGGCAAAGGTTTACCTTCAAGCAGCTCGGTAGCGTCAAAAGGCATATGCGGACAAAGGTCGCCAGGGAGGTCTCGTTTGACATCGGTGACAAAGTGCTGCTTGGCACTAAAAACCTTCGGCTGAAGTCGCCAGGGGCAAGAAAACTTCTACCGAAGTAGATTGGGCCGTTTCCCATTGTGGCACGCATCGGGCCACTGGCATACCGAGTGCTACGTCCGCCGAGTATGAAGATACATGACGTGTTTCATGTGAGCCTACTGGCTCCATACACAGCAGACGGAACCGTTCAGCCACCGCCAGCAATCCTTGCTGCCGACGGCCAAAACGAGGTCCTTTGCCTACTCCAGCACGGAGAGCGTACTCTTTGGTCCCACATTGTTAGGGAGTACCTCATTGGGCCGGTTGTGGACCTGAACATAATTCATGGGAGCCCGAATCTCGGTTGCCCACAGGGGTGGTCAAGGAGAACTAGAGCGAGCTTGCAGCTGGCACAGATCGATGCCTGGCAGGAGGTACCACCTGAACGCGGAAAAAGTGAACAACATTCCCACATGGCAACATTCATGGACAGCAACCATAGGAGGTCTGGGACGCCCACCATGGTTGTCGCGCGGACGCTCTAGCCTAAAGGGGGGAGACCGCTAGCCGTGCTGACCTACAATTAGAATTCTATGCAAAAGTGAGCAAGTGCAAGTTTGCACAAGATGAGCTCGAATACCTTGGACACGTCGTTGGCAAAGACGACATCCGAGTCGACCAAAGAAAGGTCCAAGTCGTTGTAGACTGGCCACGTCCTGAAAATGTTGGGCAGATTCGGTCTTTCCTCGACCTTGCAAACTACTTTCGACGGTTTACGCAAGGGTATTCGACCCTGGTAGTACCGCTATCCAGCTCACGCGAAAAGACGTGCGTAGGGAATGGACATCTGATTGCCAGAACGCTTTTCTCAAAGTCAAAGAGCTTCTATCCACGGCGCCCGTCCTAGCTCTTCCGGATCTATCGCAACCGTGGGAGGTTTGATGTGATGCGTCGGTAGTAGGACTCGTCCTCATGCAGAACGGTCACCCAGTTGCGTATGAGAGCCGGAAGCTCATCCCTGCAGAAACGCGGTACACGCCTGGGGATGAAGAGCTCCTTGCAATAGTACACACTTTGAAGATGTGGCGTTTCTACCTCGAGGGTGCTGAAGGGGGTGTGACGGTCGTGACCGACCATAATCCATTGGTGTTTTTCCAAACGCAACCGAACCAGTCAAGACGACAGGCGCGTTGGAGCAAATACCTCAGCCGATTCTCGTTCACATGGGAATTTTGGCCGGGACGCATCAATGTGGCCGATCCACTAAGCCGACAGCTTGTGGAAGTTAAAGCATCCACCGAGGTCAGTGGGTGTTTTATGGCCATTGCAACAGCAACAGTACAATCACCAGATCCCCCTGCACCTTTGCGACAACCACCACGAGAGATTATCCATTATAACGGTTTTCTAAACAGGATCCGGATGGGCTACTGTGTTGGATTCTTGGTTTCAAGGCTCTCGAAATTTGGACAAGTACGGCTTGGTGGAGGCCGAAGGAATGTACTGGCACGGAGAACAAGTTGTTGTGCCAAACTTGGGAGACCTTCGAGCAAAGGTTATCTCTCAGTTCCACGACCCGACGGTCGCAGGTCATGTGGGACCTCAAAAGACCAGACAGGTACTCTCTGGCCACTACTGGTGGCCAAGATGGAGTGTTGATGCCCGTAAGTATTGCATGACATGCGACCCATGTCTTCGTAATAAGGCTAGTATCCTAATTCGGTTCATTTCTCCTTGGAAGGTTGCCAGGGTATTTGTAAGCCCGAAGCATAATACTCTGAACTGATAATGTCCCATGTGCATTTGAAACGCGATTTTGGGCACATCATCTTCCATGATGCGGATTTGATGGTACCCTTCAAAAAAATCCAAGGACGAAAATACTTTTGTGCCTTGGAGTTGGTCAAAAAGATCCTCAATCCGCGGTAAGGGGAATCGATTTTTCACTGTCGGCTTGTTCAACGCACGATAATCCACGCACATGCGTAAACCACCGTCCTTGTTCAAAAAAAGGACCGGCGCACCGTACGGCGAGCTACCGGGCTCGATCCACCCTTTTGTAAGGTACTCTTTGATTTCGCGTTCTGCCTCTCACCTTTCTGCTGGACTAAGGCGATACATGGGTCTGAACGGAGGAGTCGCCTCCGGTTGCAGTAGAATCGTGTGGCCCATGTGTCTTTCTGGTGGAAGCCCAGCCGGTGGGTCTTGGAATACATCCGAGAACTCTGCCAATAGAGATTTGATCTCTTGTGGCGTGTCTTCCTTCACGTTGTCCTCCATTTTCTCCTGCTGCGCCAAGAAGTATCAACAACCTTGTCAAATACGTCTCTTGACCTGCATCGCAGACAAGATGGTATGGACTTTGAGTCGGGTCGGTGATAATTCCGTACTCGGAATCAACGTAAAGCGGCGCTGTCCTTTTTGGAGGATCAAACACTTTGATTCAAAGCACATTAGAGCCTTGTTCTCACGGAGCCAGGGATTGCCTAGCACCACGTCAAACGGGTGAAGAAGGTTGAGTACCTTCAACCTGACACTCTATGTGTGCCTTCGAATATGAATTTTTGCTTTACAAGTACCAATCACGGGTATCGTACGGTTGTCACCGACAACAACTACGCTATTCGATAGCTCGTACTTCAGGCCAACCTGTCGGGTAAAGCCAAGGCTAACAAAAGAGTCGTCTCCTCCAGTGTCAGCAAGTACGTTCATGGGAGCACCAGCTAAGTGTCCTTTGAACTACATTGTCATATCACCTCCACTCTTCCGGGTAAACAGGCTCGACGACGGCAAGCCGAGTTTGTGATAAACACGGAATCTGTACGACGAGCGTCGCAACTCCCATGATTCGCCCATTCGAGTCCACATCTTGTGAGCACGTGTGAATTCGGCTAGCACCTTCCAGTCTTTAAATTTCACTGGGTCGAAATCGTCGACTAAAGGTACCGCGAACGTGATTGAGCTCATTGCTTTGAGGGCATTTGCTTCAATCACTGTGTCACACAATTCTAGCACAGTGGTCGGTGTCGTCACCACTAAGCATGTACGATCATGCATCTCGTCCGAAGACGCAAGGTTTAGTGGGAAATGTCGGTCAACAAGTGTAGAATGCGGTTCAACAAGAGGAGAGAAAACAAAAAAGAATTTTGAACTCGTCAAAAACTCAAATTGTTTAACATTCTCATCTGAAAACATGAACCTACACTCGTGATCCAGTTTTACCCCTAAGTGGTCCCCACTAACGTCACTCAGAGGTGGGGAAAACCCACCCTAAGGCCCTGTACGTTACCACGGCCGGGCCCGTTGCCGCGACCGCGACCTTGTCCATGGCCTTATCCGCGGCCTCCTGCTACACCATCCCCACGAGGTGCTGCTGCTACAACTAACGCCGCGGCCTCTTGTCCACCACTAGCAGCCTGAGGGCACTCAGCCCTAAAGTGGCCCGGCTACATGCAGTTGTGGCAGAGCCCTTCGCGGAAGGATGCATTGCGACGCTCACTCGCTGCCTGCAGCTCGTCATTTTCACAGCTGCGCTTGTTGTTGGGGCCCTTGTATCCACTAGCCTTCTTGGCTGGAGGGTTTGCAGGCTGCTTGCCTTTGACCCCGCCTCGCTGTCCACCTGACCCACATACCCGTGCAGCATCCATGCGCATGTCGCGGCCTTGCTGTACACGTGCATTCGGCCGTGCATCAGAGTAGTGCCTCGGGTTCACCGAATACACTTCGCTCATGTAGTCGCGCAACGCCCTCGAGCCTGTCCAAGCTTGCCCAGTGGCTGCGTGGTGGTCTTGTCTTTCAGCTTCTCGCTCGCGAGACCATCACGCAAGTACTCCAGCCGCATGCACTCCGGGTACTTGAAGGTCTGAGTCCCATCGCCCTCGGTGAAGCTTTCGGCTTCCTCCACGAGTGCGGTGAACTTGCTCAAGTAGGATTCAAGCGAGCTGCCAAGCTGCCTGAAGTCCTTGATCTTGTGGAAGGCGCGCTACGCCTCCTCACGTTGGGTGCACTTCTTACGCATGATCGCGCAGAAGGCCTCCCACGGCATGGGCTGCCACTCGAGTGCGGCTGCTGCGCAGTCCACTCCTTGACCACATACTTGAAGATTTTGTCTTCAAGCAGCGTCATGGCAAGGTCACCCCACTGGCTCAGTGGAGCCTTGTGGACGCGTAGAACTTGCTCCATGCGATTTAGCCAGTCGGTCAGTTTCACGCACTTCCGGAAGATCTCCACACTGTGGAGGAAGGACGTGTTCATGACCGACCTCGAAGTCGTCGAAGTAGGCAAGCCGTCGCTACCACCGGCAATGGCATCCGCAGCCGCGGTATGCTGCGCTTGCTACTGGATCCGCACCTGGGGTAGACTGTGCAACGCCTTGCCGAGGTCGTTGCATCGGCGGCTTGCCTCATGGGCGACCAGGTACTGTAGCTGGCGATCACCATCGAGGTCCATGATGCTCAGCCCAACGTGGGCCAGTAGGTTGGCAAACGCGAACTTGAGCTCTGATGTCATCAGGGCATCGGCGATAGCCTCCACGGCCTTGCGTTGTTTGTGCACCCTTACCCACTACAAGAGGGTACGGTTCGCGTACACGTCCCCAAGGAGTCCCACCTTTAGGAGGAGACTGTCGTCGACGACGACGCTCGAGTGGGCGCTGCCTTGCACCATTGCGGGCACATCGTAGGAAGAGGGGTCCGCCCCCATTCCTCCGAGTGGTGCCGTATCTCTACTGTCAGTGGTGATCTTGAGTCAGCCTGCCGCCTCAGCAGCAAATTCCGCAAGCCTACGACAGTCATCCCGAATTGCCTTTGCGGTGACGTCGTCCGGCTTGTTCTTGCAAGAACTCCCCATGTGGCTGCTTTCAGCACCCTTGCTACTCTCGGCACTCTCGCTGTCGTCAACAGCTTCAGGCGATGCGGCGAGCGCCTTGCCCTTCTCAAGAAATCTCCTCGAGTTCGCCGCACGACGATGGCGATGGTCGCGATCCTCGTCCCCTTCGCCATCGATGGCGTCGTGCTCTTGGTCGGGGTCCTCCTCCGGGGGATCCTCCTCCATCGTGTTGTCCGTCGTGTGGGGATCGTCCACGTGCGCGCCGACGTGCTCGTCGAGCATCTGTTCGACCTCCGCACGCTTCTAGGTATCGCCGAGGTTGGCATCCGTTGCCTTCAGCGGTACGGTTGCCTTTGGCGGTACGATTGCCTTCGGGTTGGCAACCATGCTCGCGACGGCGGCTCCCAAAATTTGGAGTCTGCCAAGAGCTGGTGGTGAGGTCGTCACCACCTTGCCCTTGTTGGACTTGGACGGTCCGGCACTTGCCATCTCGTCGCCCGTGCAACTAGCACGTGAAGACCGTTGTGACGATCACCCCACAACGTTAAGGAGGAATCGCCTCCCACTAACCCCTTGCTCTCACGATCGGTGAGGCAATTATAAACTATTTTTTTATGTTCCTAGGCCGCCACGTCGGCACAAGGTCGTGGGTTTTGAAACTAGTCGTCCTAAGCCGTGACTCACGGCACTTGGAAGCAACTAGGATCTAGGAAAACAGAAAATGACAATGCAAGGAAATAACAAGAAGTGTGAGTACCGCTCACAAAACTAGAACAAAGAGCAAGAAAACAAGAAAGTACAAAGTCAAGAAGAAAAAGACTACTCTTCTTCTTGGTTTATTGTCTTCTTGTCTTCTAGTCTTCCTTGGTCTCTTCTTGCGTCTTCTTGGCACACCTTGTCTCCCTTTGGAGGCGCCTTTCTTGTGCTCCTCGGCAATGTCGTGGCCTCCAAAAATTCTCCAAGGAGTGCTTTTCTTCTTTTTCTTTTTCTCTCGGGCCTTGAGAGTCTCTGGTATTCGAGAAAGGCGCTGCCCCAATTTTAGGTTGAAGAGGAGCGGGAGGAGCCTCGAGAAGAGGGGAAAAGAAAGAAGTTTGGGGGGTGGGTACTCCCTATCCCGTCCCAAAAATTTTCCCCTAGTCCACTCGGATGGAGAAGAGACTGTGGAGAAGAAGCCCTAAAAAATAGAGCTCTTCTCTAGCTTCCTAACACACTTTACGGTGCTTCAAACAGTGAAGCGTGGATGCCGTAGTCCCTTCTGGCGTTTCTGCTGCTGCTTACAGCTGCTGGCGGCGTTTTATCTATGTCGTAGCCGCCGTTTCCATCGAACTCTTGGTCGCGGGGGTCCTCTGGCTCTGAGAACCACTGTAACTGGTTGAGTCTCCAGCTCCTGCTCTGAAGTCGTCATCGTAGTTCACAGAATGGCATTCTCAGTCCGCGTCAGGGGTTTACCCCCTTCGCGGGACTGAGGAGCGATCGTCATCAACGACCCATAGCAGGGAGACTCGAATTGTTGTGCTTTGTGTCATTCCTGTACAGTTTACTATGACCACTCGGCCGTGTCCATACTCATGCAGATCCCTGAGGCAGGCAGCCCTGGTGACACCGGCGCGATGACAAGCGGCGGACTACCCGCTTGGAGCTGACCGACCACTATTCCAGAGCCCCAGATGCCACCGGGACTCTTTGCTGTGCCTTCTACGACTTGCAGGCGCCTTTCGGCGGACTGGCCATGAGGCCCATTTGCATATTTTTGCATTGTATGCTCACTGTCAGTCGATGGATGCATGCATGTGACCAGTCGCTGCGTCCGTCTTTTGATTCTGCACGTCTAGGTTCAGACGTCGTAGGATTCAGACATGTGTGCGCAGAGTTACGGCCAAAACAGTGGTTTTGGGCCGGTTTTAGGACAGCTCTTGGACTGCCGCGTGCGACACCCGCCGTGCGCCGCAGCAGGTATTTATGCCTTGGACCTGTCATTTGTCATTTCTCTCTGCATATGCTATATTGAAGCATTCTGACACTTTGCCTTGTGTCTCCTAGCCAAACCCTTGCCGTTGTGTGTACGACCTGTGACTGTCGTCACCGTCTGACCAGGCACTGACGCCCGGTCAGCGGCTGTGTTGCTAGGAAGCTTCTATGCACTTTCTCATGGTATCAGAGCAGTGAGACAGTTCTCACTGAGCTGCGCAGCAGAGACGCAGCAGAGCAGCAGGAGTGAGAGTCACCGCTGCAACAGAGTTCTTCTGGGATCTGTTGGAGACGGCCGGTCGCCGTCAACGTACTCCACCCACCACGTGAGATCGCAGCTGCAGAGGCAGCAGCAGCGGCGTCTACCGCCACGCAGAGGTGTGTGGCGGTTGCGGTGCGTGCAGCCGCCCTCCCACAGCCGCAGCAGTAGAGCAGCAGCCGTAGAGGCGGCGGCGGCAGCAGCGCAGCAGCAGCACATCAGCAGCGCCCGCAGCAGGAGCGTGGGAGCAGCGGCGGCAGCAGCAGCGCAGCAGCAGCATTGGCAGCAGCAGCGCAGCAGCGGCAGTGGCACAGCAGCAGCAGCGGCAGTCGCGGCAGCAGCAGCAGCGCAGCAGTGGCAACAGCAGCAACGCGCGGCGGCGGCAGCCAGCAGCAGCGCGCGGCAGCGGTAGCCAGTAGCAGCTGCAGCGTGCAGCAGCAGCAGCAGCAGCAGCGCAGCCGCCGCTGCCACCGCTGCACACGCAGCTACGCAGCTGCTGCTGTAGCTGACAGCACAGCTGCAGCAACAGCAGGGCGGAAGCTGTTGCGCAGCTTCCGTGGAGCTGTCGCGCGCCACCGCGAGGCGGCTCCACACGCGGCAGAACCGTGACAAGAAAAAAAAAGGAAGGGACAAGCTGACGTCAGCATTGTTGATTGCTGATGTCATCAGGTCGTGCTGACATCAGCAACCACTTGCTGACGTCAGCATTGTACTTAGCCAAATTTTCACCGGAAAATTCAAAAGTTGCCAGCGTTTCAACTCGCCCAGAAACGCAGACGGTTTTGAAATCCGGCAAACTTGACCTGTTGTCCCATAGTGAGCGGCGACATGAGTTCGCCCGACGACAAGGACAAGGGACCAGGTGATCCCTCCTCCTCTTCTTCAGGGGTACAGAGCCCTCACTCGCAGGCCATTGCGGACCTGCGTAGCCAGCAGGAGGAGATGCGTCGTCTACAGCGAGAGCGAACTAACGCAATCCGTACGCTGACTGAGCTCCTGCGTGCACAGTCCACGGCTCCTTTGTGGATTTCTGAGGGAGCTACTAGCGTTGCGGCCTCCACCCAGCACTCGGCCCAGGTGCCCGTGACAGGTGCTCCACCTACTTCACCTCCTGGTGTGGTTTCTCCACCACTTGCGGACCTCCTTGATGACGAGCCATTCATGCCAGGCTTCGAGGATGACTCCCAGGAGCGGGAGATTCGTCAGGAGCGCCTCCGTCAGCTACAGACAGGTATCCAACCTCCACCCGTGTCCGCGATACGACCATCACCTGATTTCCCCGGCGATCACCGTCTTCCAGGAGTTTTCCCCGTCTCTCGCCCTCCTCAGCCTGCGGTTGCTCTCCCCACGAAGAGGCAGCCAAAGGACTTTGAGGCACCACCTCCACGGTACATCAGCGAGGATGGATTTGACTGCTGGGAGATCCTGTTTCAGGTGTGGGCCACTTCGGAGGGAGTGTGGCCTTACTACCACAGCCCATACCAGTCTACAGACCCAGCACCTGTGCTGAAAGCAGCCCGGGCCATGCGAGGACTTCTCTACGCCATGCCACACGAGACTGTCGTCGACTTCCGCCCCTTCCTCGGTGACGCTGGCACAGGTACCGGAGCTGATCGTCGTGAAGGCTGGGATCTGGCGTTGTCCCTACTGGCCGCAGAGACGCACGCTACGCGTGTGTCACACATTCGTGGTTTCCACTCGCTCCGTTAGGGACCAGCGGAGCCTGCGACGGATTACTGGCAACGCGCCATGCGTATTTACACGCGTCTGGGGACCTCAGGGGGCACACAGCTGTGGGCACTTCGAATGATCATGCTCGGAGTTCGCCTGGAGTACACCGACATATTCACACAGTACAGCGACGCTGTCCTCGAGCCTTTCTTAGCCACCCTGCAGCTCCTCCCTTGGGCCCATCAGCTTTTCCTCCAGGTGACGTCGGCCCGCGAGGCAGCAGTAGCACATCAGGAGACTTCCCTTGCTGCAACAGTCCTCGCCTCACTACCATCTTCCCTCCTGCAGTCACCCTCATCTACCTCCACCACGACCGCATCTTCCTCCTCCTCTTCGACCCCGTCTACACCCACGCAGACGCAGGGCATTGCAGCAGCTCCCCAGGGGAAGAAAAAGAATGGGAAGCGCGGATCGGGTCAGCAACAGTCGTCATCCAGTGGTAGTAGTGGCCGTTCCGTGCACTGCTACAACTGTGGAGGTGCCCATCGCTACATCGAGTGCCAACAGCCGCTTGACTGGGAGCGCATCACTCGCGGACTTCAGGCTGCCCATGCTGCCCGCATCGCGTCCGGCACGTCGCCCGCACACTCCTCTGGACGCGCGGCGACCACGACTGCAGCTGTTCCTGCGTCCTCACCAGCGAGCAGTAGTGCTCCAGACCCACGTGACCGCACCATCGCCGGGCTTCGCCATCTTTTGGTGCTTCGCTTTGAGGAAGGTGCGAGTGTGTTGTCATCGTCGAGTGAGTCACAGACTGCTTGTTCGTCCATTCTTGTGACTCGTGATGACACGTGTGGGGGCGCACAGTCCGCATGTGATGATGATGGACCTGACTGCACTGACTGGATTCATGAGTCTCACCTTCGTGATGTACGTCGTTCCTTCCCACTGACGGCTTTACGTCCCTCTGGTGCCGAGTGTTCCATTGCTCGTTGTACAGTGACGTCCACCAGTCGTGACTCCGGTGGCACTTGGATCATCGATTCCGGTGCCACCCACCACATGACGTGTCGTCGTAGTGACTTTGTAGTACTTGGTCCTGTCACGACTGTCCGTTCTGTTCGTACAAGCTCTGGTCAGTCCTTACCGGTCCACGGTGTTGGGGTTGTATGCTTTGATGGTCCGTCTGGCCCCTTGTATCTCTCTGACGTGCTGTTTGTGCGTGATCTTGAGCTCAGTCTGCTCTCTGTGCGTGCCTGCACTCTGATGGGTCTCTCCGTTGGGCACACCGCTGATTCAGCGAGGGTGACTGCTCTTGACACCCGTAGCATTGTCCTGCGTGCTTCCGTCGTAGATGATTTGTACCGCATTGCTCGGCCATCCTCCCCTTGCTCTCCCTCTTCCTCTGGTCGTGTTTTTGTCACTGGTGTTCTATCCTTTGAACACCAGAGGTTGCTTCACCAACGTCTGTGTCATGTGGGCTCCGACACTGTGTCCAAGCAAATACAGACACAGTCCGCTCTTGGCCTTTACATGGCTTCTTTCGAGAAGCCACCCAAGACCGACTGCCTTTTTTGCGCTCAGAGAAAGATGCACCGGTGTACTTACCCTGATTCGCGTTCCCGAGCGCTGAGGCCACTCGAGTTGGTCCACTCGGACCTGCTTGGTCCTCTCCCGGTCGAGTCCCTGACTAAGAGAGGCCGGTATGTTCTGACGCAGACTGATGACTTCACCCGGATGCGGTGGGTCTACAGTCTGCGTCAGAAGAGCGACGCCGCCCTTGCGGTTTGCCTCTGGCTCGTGATGGCTGAGCGTCAGTCTCGCCACACGCTACATACCTTTCGCTCGGATCGCGGCGGCGAGTTCCTCGGTGAGATGGACTCCTTCTTTGCTGAGCACGGCATTTTTCACCAGGTCTCCGCTCCTGCTAC
>SZWC01005045.1:150369-162128 GCA_023375785.1 Penium margaritaceum | reverse complement strand
ATAGATATAGATATAGATATAGATATAGATATAGATATAGATATAGAAATACATATAGATATAGATATAGATATAGATATAGATATAGATATAGATATAGATATAGATATAGATGTAGATATAGATATAGATATAGATATAGATATAGATTTAGATATAGATATAGATACAGATATAGATATGGATATAGATATAGCTATAGGTATAGATATTGATATAGATATAGATGGAGATGTAGATATAGATATATATGTAGAAATGAATAGATGCATGGATATAGATATAGATGTAGACATAAATATAGGTATAGATTCAAATTATAATCAGCTTTAAGTGGAAATGAATGATGCAATCGCATTAAGAATTCAAAAGTTACTGAAGACTGCAACATGTTCATTCCATTGTCTATTTTGAGTAAGTACATACATTCAAGGAATTTTTATCTATGTGTTCCTTGCTCTATACGACAAGACATGTGATGTCACTCTGTAACCCTATGCACACTGTGCGTGCAACACCGTTCCCTTATTGCGTTAGGTGATTAGACTCTAAACGTATTTGTTGTATGTGTCTCATTACAAGACTCATTTGCAATCGGCAGCCTCAATCTCCGAGCATAGGTTAATCCCTTTGTCATCGAGGGTGTACAAATCTCACATTTATTCTCAACACAAGAGATGATATCTTTCTTGACCACATAATGTTTCACGCAAAATAATCAAAGGTCTACAATATACAACTTTCTTAAGGGAAACCTTTGCCCAATCTACGTCTCAATAACAGAGATGTTTAATGCAAAAACAACTTGGGGCATTATTTCCATTGGTCTTGAACAAGTAATTAAACAAAATGAAGGACGTATTTAATACATATTCTTTTCCATTAACCTATTGATGGTTTCAATAGTTTTCCTGATTCAAGAAAGTTTAGTTTCTAAGTTTGAATAACACTTTCATAAAACGTTTTTCAAATTGTAATTCTAAGGATAAGCATCCATGGAAACAAACATGAATATTCACAAAAACTGATATTGAATACATTTAGGAATAAAAACAATCAATTCATAAAAGGCCTGTATAATGAGCCTTATACCACTTACATAATGCAATTTCCATGCTAAACATTGTATCCAAGTTTAAAATTCTATTATTCAAATTCATTTTAGAGAAAATTAAAGGGATACATAATGTTACATGATTAAATTTTGTATTTTTTTGTTTCATCAATTTAAAATGAAGGTTTGATCTTACACAGTAAAGCATGTAATAGTCATAAATCACCTCATGGTCAAATACAAAATCTAATAACTTGTAAGAAGGACAAATGCAAATTATTGCTTTTTATGCGGAAAATTATTTTCATAAGTAAAAAGATGATCTAATTGCATTTCCATTCCTTCACAAAACTCATTTTCAGTAACTTAGCAAGTTTGAACATTTCTCCAGAAAGCATAACCATGATATTGTTGTTTACATGAATAATGAAAAAAGTCATCCTTGAGATAGAATTTCAGATTAATTATCCTTTTTTTTCTTTTAACATGAAGAAAAATTCTATTTTTCTCCATGTTGGAAAATATATTGGAATTGAAAACACCTTTCTCATTGTAAAACGATATAATTGTGCCCATTACTTGTCTTTCAAAAAATGTATTACTGATTACAAAATAAAATAAAAAACTCATCTCAAATTATTCAGTATGATATTTCTACTTCAATCCGTAATGAAAAGATTCCATCATTAAAAACTATTTTTACATTATTTCTCCCATTTAAACGTTTTTCATCATGAAGAGAGAATTTACATGTTTTAATGTTGAAAATCATTTGATTAGAAAATTTAGTTTTTACAACGTAATGAGATATGATTGTATCCATTTCCTTACTGTTATATGATTTTTTGTTTTATAAAGAAAAAGAAAATGTTTTAGGCAAAGCAATAAAACAAGTGAAAATGTTTTATGATGGAGGGTTTTCTTTTGTGCACGGTCTTTGCCCGCGCAAAACATAGAAAACCCTGAATCAAACCAGGGGGTTTGCGTGTCAAACATAAAAAACTACAATACATCATCACTCAATCGCGATTTTTGCGTGGGAGCAAGAATCGCGAGGGGAGTTGACATGCCCCACCTGGCTTTGCTCGATCACCAGTGTATGCCGCTGATCAAGCATGGTGAAGCAAGGGGGCAGACTAGTTTTATTTTTAAGCCATCGGCCGGGGAGTCCTATTTTTTAGCGCCGGGTAGGGAATTCCTAACCCCCTCGCATTTTGGGTAGAAGGGTTATGATGCCCTAATAGTTTTCATTCACATGTTTATTGATTTAATTATTACATATCTACTTACATTGATGCTTGAATCTTTATTTCTGATGAAGGACAATTTCATGCAAAAATTTTTCGTCATACAATGTAGACCTAGCATTCCTCCATTGAACGTTTCTGACCAGGAAAGATCGTCTCTATAAGTTTGATTTTGGAATGAATAGTTGAAAATCATTGGCGAAAGGGCCTCGCAAAGATCAAGGATACTTATTGCAAGTATGTTTTGTGACGGGACTAATATTTTGGAGAAGTTACGGGGCAAATCACCAAAGAAGATTAAAATGTTTACTCATGACTAACAAAGTAATGGACCCAAAAACTACTTCTCATGTCAACAGTGCATTCCTCAAGCAAACAGGTGGAAGTTGCAAAGCGAGAGACGATGTACAAAATTTAGACACTTAGGTAATCTGTATTCAAAATAAAGTGTACTTCAGTGACTTCTCTTGTAGTAGTAGAGCACATATGTAGCGGGAGGGCCATTTTGGCCCTCCGTCCTCATGGAAGCAAGGGGTGGTTTAACAGTGTTACACCAAGAGGAACGTGAGTGGTTCACAAGGTGGGCTGCGGGACAAAAGATGATTTGAGGATGTGGGACAAATGGACAAGTTGTATTAAGCACTAAATGTACTTCGATGGTAAGTGTCAAGTCATTCAAGCACATGTATACAATGCCAAGATTGATAATGAGGCATATGTTAGATCCTTGGAATTCAAGCCAAGCAAGGCGTGCGAGGTCCCACAGTTAGTGACTGCTCCGAGAAGCTCCACCAAGAAGTCGGGGGACTTTAAGATTATTGGGAAGCGCTTTCATATAACTCTAATGTCTTCGAGAAGTCAACCAAACAATATTGAAGCATCGACATGGTTCGTGATACGTATATCAACCATAGTAGAAAGTGCACAAGTTGTCAGAACCTTCTGGAATAGTTCACTTGAGGTTGGTGTAGTTGGACAGAATTCCCTCGGCCAAACGTCATAAAAATCCGGAGGTCAACGCGTAGTGGGCCACGGATTCAATGACAAAAATGCGCACTCATAGGGTTCAGGACCCCCCCTGTTTGCTGCAATGTCTTAACACATTGAATGATGTATGCCGCTGACGACGAAAGTAGCCGTCGATCGGATGATCGACGTCTCGGAGGTTGTCTTAGGGCTCCTAGCTGTTGTACGCAGCGTCATAGCCACGCCACTTGACTAGATTCTTGTTGTCTTTCCTCCGCATCGATGTCTGAGGATATCTTCAATCACGTACAAAAATACGTTATTGAAGTTCGTATCCCTGTCCACTTGTGCAAGAGGTAGAGGTACGATGTCTATACCGGGGAAGTTTGTGTTGGGGTCTTGGTAGTGCTTGAGCTTGCTCATGGAAAGACAGGATGAATCGCCTTCTGTCGGGTAAGGGAAGTTGAGCAACATCTCGATTTGCATTCGCTCGATCTCACAGTCTTGACCATCGGGGTTTGAATTTTGCAAAAACCTATCCTCGGGATATGATCTTTGTTAAGCTGAGGAGGACGCGATCGCCAGCGCTAACATGTCTCCTTGTGATGTCGGCCGCTTGCTTGCTTCATAGTTGCTTGATTCCTCATGAGAGTCTGCTGTTCCCTCCCAAACACTTTCGTAGTCCCTACAATTGATGTCAACCATGGGGATGTTGACGTGACTCTGTAATCCAACCGATGTGGCAAACGTTTCTACCATTTACCACTTCAAAACATATATTTTCCAGTTGCGGTGGCAGTTGTGGAGTTGTATGCGAGTTCAGCGATCGGCAGCTTGGCTACCCAATCGGTGTTTTGTGGCTCCTATAATGTGCGCAGAAGCATCTCGAGCATAAAATTGGTCTACTCTGCTTGTAATTCTGTTTGATGATAATGACGTTGATAGCTGGATCAGACTGCCATAACGCATCATTAGGACGCGTAAAAAATGACTGGTGAAGCGACCGTCTTTTTCGTAGATGATGATTCATGGCACAATGTGCAACCATATGATCTGTTGTAAGAACATCCATGCTGTACCTTTTGTGATGACAGTGGTCGCCGTCGAGATCAAGTGCGGTATTTTTGAAAATCTTTCCACCACGAGGAGGATGGTGTCAAAACCCTCAGGGGTGGTGGGCAATCCCGTCACAAAGTCCATGCTGATGTTGGCCCACGGTTCTGTCGGAACAGGTAGTGGTTGGAGTAGTCCTGGTGACCTCGTGCGACAAGATTTTTGTCTCTAACAGGTGTCGCACAATTTACAGAAAGTTGACACTCGAGTGTGCATCTTGTCCCACTTGTAGAACTTGGCCAGCTTCTTGAGCAATTTGTTCTCACTGAAATGTCCACCTCGACCGGTGTTGTGGCATTCCTCCAATAGATTTCTTTGTAGCTCCTTGTTCAATGGATGATGACTTGGCAAGCTAATCATCTTCCGTAGGGGTTGTTGAAGCAGAATTTGGTCTTGTTGTACCCTCCGAATTCCTTGTAATCCTTCACAAACAGTCTCGTGAGGTACGGGTCTCATCCGACGAGCAACGTGTTGATCTCGGTCTTCAAACCTGGTTGCCGACTTAGAACATCCACGCGATTAGTATTTCCAGGCCGGTACCCAATGTCGTAGTCAAAGTTGGACTCAAGGAACTCCATCTATATGGTTTGTTGACAGCTCTGATTTGGCTCCATCTTGATACATTTCAAAACATGGGGTCAGTGCAAACAATTCATTGTTGGCATTCCAAATAACACCACATCATCTTGAACGTATGCACGATTGTGAGCATTTCCTTTTTTTGCACCGCGAAGTTGAGTTCTGGCCCGCATAGCTTTCTCAACATATACACGACCAGTTGTTGCCCACTGATGTTGTCTTGGAGGAGAACGGCTCCAATGGCTCGATGAGACATGTTGGTGGCCATAATGTAGTCCACTGTTGGATTTGTCAACCGTAATGTTTTGCACTAAGGTTTTGAGAAAAGCTCTGACCTTAGCGCAAAACCTTACGATTGACAAATCGTTGTTCTACAACCAATCGCTGCCCCCCAAATTCCACTCAATGGTTTAACGAGTGATATCATAGAGAGGCACTGACACTCATGTGTAGACCTTTACAAACACATGGTAGTAGTTGATGAATTCCAAAAATACTTCGACATCCCGGACATTTGCAGGCCAATTAGCGATTGCCTCCACATTTTTTGGGTCCGTGGTGATCCGTCCGTCGCTAATGATGTGGCCCGAAAACTTGATCATACGCATTTTGAGAGTTTTTCAAGAAATTCTCTCCAAATAAAATCCTGAAAACTGTTTAGAGATTTCCATTGTGCTCCCCTGGGACGCGGTTGTACACCAGACTGTTGTTAAGATACACGATGATGAAGTCGTCGAGGTACGGGCAAAAGGTGTTGTTCATCATCACCATAATTTTTGCGGGGGTGTTTGTGAGTCCAAACGGCATGACCATGAGATTGAAGCACCCGTATCTGGTGTAGAATTCTGTCTTTACAATGTCCTTATCAGATACATGGATATGATGATAGCCACTTCATAGGTCAATTTTGCTGAAGCCCCACGGAGCCCCTCGGAGTTGGTCTAAAAGTTTGTCTGTTGGCAAAAGAGGATAGAGGTTCTTGATGGTGATGTCGTTGAACGCTCGGTAGTCTACATACATCTGCATCTCTCCATTTTTCTTTTGTACAAAAAAGTACAACTGTCACGTATGATGATGTAGAAGGTCTGATGACTCCCTGACTGAGCATCTCGTGCTTCATGAGTTTGGTCAGCTCGTGTTTTCTCATCCAATAGGTCCTGTTTATTGTTGGTCTGCTACTCGGCTTCAGGTGTATCTGATGGTCGACTTTCCTTTGCGGACGTAGCTTTCGGGATAGTTTGTCGGCAAAAACGCCTTCGATCTCCTCAATGAGTGTTGCAAACCCATCCAGTACTATTGCGAACTTCCCACGTGTCGGGGTCGTCGCCATTCCCTCGGAAACTGTGGTTTCTTGTGCTTCACCTACTTCCACGTGGACTAGCAACGACTAAGATGTGCACTTCAGGTATGTCTTTGCCACATCCAAAGATATCGGTTGGTGTTTTGTGGCTGCCACAACTTCTTTTGTTACTTCTACTTATGTCGCATATTGTAACCGCCGTTGCGTTGTGGGTCCCTCAACCAGAGAGAGATGTCATTTTTTTCCATTTATGTTGACGTAAAGCAATGCGTTGCTCTAGTCCAGTTTTGGATTGTGCTGGAGGATGACTTTTTGGTCGCTCATTGGACAAGTTCTCTAGACTGTTACGTCGTGCACATCATAGATCTGCAATTGGAGTGCTTCAGGAAGTCGACGGATCTGCAGTCATCCATCGATGGTTTTTCCTTCAAACATCCCTGGTTTCGTGTGCAAAAAAAGCTTCCAAACCATGTCATTATGGACAAAGTTGTGAGAAGCTCCTCCATTTGATAATGCCGGTACTGTTCTGCAACTTTTACAACCCCTCGATGTACCCGTAGCAGTATCACCGGTTGGTCATCCTCGTATCCCTCGTCGCACTTTGTGATCTTAGGAACCCTCATCTGCAGCAATGTGAGCCACTCAGATTGGTGATTGGTTGGCACAAAATCTTCCGACTGGACAGGAGCCATGTCCTTTACTCCTGCTCTTTGCCGTTTCACGACTCCTCATTTCTTCTCTGTGACTTTTCTTCCTTGTTGATTTGCTGATGCAATTTCTGTCAGTCGCGCAAGATGTGATCAGGCTCCTTGCAGGTCCAGAAGAGCCATTGATCGCATTGATCGACGGCGTCAATCTCCATTGGAGACAAGGTTTCCGTCAGTTGGGACTTTCCTCTGCCATAAAAAGAACTGTGTCTTTGGGTTGCCAACCGTTGGGTTCTTTCATCCGAGCATTGTTGTTGGCACTGTCAATACAATCAGCTGCTATGATTGTCCACGGACAGTCATCCTGGAATCAGAAGATGGTAATTGCTCGCCAAGTATCTCACGTGAGGCTGTTTTTATTGTAGAAACATAGCTCCTTGGGAACGAGTTTGCTGCCAATTATGATTCTGCAAATCTTTTGAGTGTACCCTACCATGCAAGACTACCAACGTAGATGTTGGAGTCTATACCGTGTGTCGGACATGTCATTCAGCTTCTCAAATTGAGCGATAACAGCGTGCACAAAGTTGCTCCATATTTCTGGTGGTGTAAGAGAGTTGTGTTGAGAGGTCACATGAGGTCGAGAGTCGTATCTGTTGTTCGTGTCGTGTCATGAGGTCAAAGTCTCGTTGTTGCTCGAGAAGTAGTACGCCTGCGGTCGACGATGTGAGAGCGGTCGCGTGAGCCGTTGATTTAGCTCCGTCGGACCCCTACTTCCATTGGGTGGCCTTTAGATTGGACCACCAACTCGTCACATCCTAGCCGTTAATCCCTTGGAGTTCTCGGGATCGAACGACTCGAGAGAAACCAGTCAAATCTGGGATTCACTTGAGAGTTGTTTATTTCTCTTGTGGAGTACTGCTTTGTGCGCATGGGAATTCCGAAGCTCCTCCACTACCGCATTGAGCTGTTTGAGCAGATGGGCATCGAGGCTCTCAAGTTGTGAAAACCTCTGTTTCAGGTCTTCATTAATGCAAGTTTGTCAGCCGGTGCCTCCCATGACGATAGGGGTCGACCAGAGGGCAGCAGCGGCGGTGAGGGATTTGCCGAGCCTGAGGGGTCCGTCAGTGAGTCGGCCGTCGTGTTCGCCAATGCTCTGCCATTCATCACAAAAGTTGCCATTGCTGTCCGGTTTACCTACAGAGTATTGTTGTTCACGTGCTGTTGATCCTCCATTGCCGGAGTATTCGCCGGTTATTGTTGCTCGTAGTCGGGTGTGCTTGCTGTGTTCACCGTTGTTGTTGCAAAGTCTCTGAATGTCTGAATGGTGGAGACGCACTGAAGACTCATGCGAGGTTGTCACCAGGTAGTTAAAGCGTTGGCTGAACCTCCACCGTTGTTGCGCTTTGGTACCAAGTGTTACACCGAGCAAAACTTAGGTTGTTCACAGGGATGAGGTACGGCAGAAAAGAGGATTTGAGGATTTGGGAAAAATGGATGATTTTTACTAGTATTAAGTGTACTTTGATGACAAGTGTTGAGTGAGTCGAGCACATATACCCTACTGCTCGAGGTATTCGATTTCAATTGTTTTTCTTGTCGCTGAAACTGTGTCAAATTTTTGTTCGATGAATTTAAAAAGTTTTCTAAATAATTCAAATTCAGTTTGAGTGAATTCAAGGTGCATGCAATGTTCGTTCAATTTTTTTTGCATAGCTTTCTTCACATTGTTTGGATAAAGCAAGGAATGTTATTTCTTTGCAATCTTCTTTGGGTGCGTAGGTGTGGTCTGCAGCGGGCACAAGTTGTATGGCTGTATGGTCTGCATTGATGACAAATCCTGGTTTGATTTCGAAAGGCCGTGTCAGCCTTTGTTGGACGTGGGAGTGGACAACGGAAGGGCACGAATCGTGCCCATCCGCTGTCCACGCAAGCCATCCGTGCGAAGCGAGAAACCCACGCGACACGACATGCACGAACAGCCGTCGGTGGTCCTCACTTCGCTTTCGTGGTACGGACACGCTCGTTGAATTCTTGAGTTTCTGCGAAAATGATCATGTACCTCTCGTCGAATTCAAAGTAGTAATTTACTCCCAGTTCGATCAATTAGGATTCCTAAAATAATGCTAAACCCAATTTTTTCATCTAATTCATAGATTTCATAATTAGGCAAACCTAGTTCGTCGAATTCATTGAGCAGTAGGGTATACAAGGACAAGAATGAGAATGAGGCATATGTTGGGTCCTTGGCATTTGAGCCGAGTGACTACTACGAGGTCGTGCCGTGAGTGGCTACTATGAGAAGCTCTGCTGAGAAGTTGGGGGGCTTTGAGAATATTGATGCACGGTTTTACAAAAGTCTAGTGCTATTGAGAAATCGACCAAACAATATCGAAGGATTGATATGGTTCATGATACTTCTGTCCACCGTTGTGTTAAGTGGTCAAAATTGTCAAAACCTTCTGGAATGGAACACCGGAGGTTGGTGCAGTTGGCCAAAAAACCCTCGCCGGAACGACATGAAAACCCTGAGGTTGATGCGCGGTGGGCCATAAATGTAATGACAAAAGTTCCCACTCGTGCAGCTTAGGAAACTGTGTACATCAGGGACGTAGCAAACACCACCCCTAGCCACAGCAAGGGCTGGTCGGCGGCCAGCCCTTCGTTAGCCGCCAAGCAGCTGGCAGCCAGCCGGCTGGACGGCCGGCTGCCGGTCAACTGATCGGCCGACCATCGGCTGGCCACCTGCTGGCCGCCGATCGAGCTAGTTGCTCAAATGGCGGCCAGGAGGTTGTGAGGCCTTGAGGGCAGAGGCTTGTGGCCTCGAGCCCTCTTCCTTGGCCTCTCCTCCTCACCTCACTGAATGAGCAAGGCAAGGGATAGAAAGAGCGAGTAAGAAATTGAGGCGCAAATTAAAATATGTTACTTTGAGTTGAAATAGCCAGAATTTCCTCGCATGTGATGATTTTGTGCCGTTACGTCAAAAGTGAAACTTGAATTCATGTAGTACAAACTAGGAGTTTTGTTTACGTAAAACTCGTGCGACCTCAGGAGTTAGGGATAACATCCCCCTTATAGGGCCCAGAACAGGGGGGTGAGGTGATAACAGAAATGGACCTCCAGAGACTCAAAATATTTTAGTCCCGCTACATGGGTTGTTGATGAAAACTTCCTCCAAAGTGACACGGAGGGAAAAAATCCTCTAGAATTCTGTAGACACCATTATGCAAACTTTGACGGCGACTTTCGTGCAGGAGCTGGAGACATGTTTGTTACAATGGCTTTCAGGGTAGGACGACCCTCACAACCAAGTCTGTGACGGTTCCGGTGGCTACACCATAGATGAAATCCCGCGAGCAGCTGTAGCACCAGCACAAACGCAACATGGGAGTATGATCTGAAGATGTAACCGTTTTAAGCATCCTAAAGTAAGTTGAAAAGCTCTTACGGAGCTCTATTTCTTTCTAACTCTTTTCAGTTTGTCCTCCTCCCCAAGGATCTACTTAGATCTATGGTTGAAGTGGTGGGGAGTGCCCATCCCCAAATCACCAACTTTCTCCTTATTTTCAAGGTTCTCTCCTCCATCCTTCAGCCAATAAGTATGGCACTGCTCATTCCTAAGACCAGGGACTCACAGCCTGAGAGCACAAGAAAAAGAAGGAAAGCGAGACCTTGAGAATTATTGGAGGCTCCCCATCGCTGTTGGGCACAAGGGAGACACCTCCAAGGAGGTGCAAGGCACATTAAGAGAGCTCAAGAAGTAGCCAAGGAAGACCTGAAGAAAAACTAGAGGACAAGAGGAGTGAGGGCAGAGTTTGTGAGGTACAAGCCCTAGAATAGTGTTGTCATCCTTCTCACCTTTCGAGCGGTGCTCACCTTCTTGTGACTCATTGCCTTTTGATTTTACAATCGTTTTCCTAGGTTTTGAAGGTTGCCTAGTTTCATGAGTCACGGCTTAGAAACAAAGCTTGAACCTGCATGCTTGTGCCAAATTTAGCAACGTAGAAATGTAGTATTTGGCTACCACATGATTGTACCGATTGTGCCGGCCTAGGAAAACATTAACTTTTACCGCATGGTTGTGCCGTCTATAGCGGCCTAGAAAAATAAAAATCAGATCTGTAGTTGCCTCGCCGATCGTGAGACAAAGGACACCAAGAAGGGACAAAACGCCTTTGAGGTTGTGAGCAGTGTTGACCTGTGTCCATCGGCCATCGATGGGCATCGATGTACATCGACACATCGATGGAGTCGTCACAGAGGGCATCGATGTGCCAACGCTGTGAAACCTCTCAAAACCACCAGAGCACACCTGGTCCATAGGAAATTTTTTCCACTAAGTATTTTTTGACTCAAGTGTGAAACACAACTCTTATGTTACACTGACATTTCATGGGAAGCCCATCATTGTCAAGCACTTCACCTATCACTTGTGCATTTTCCTACCATGCTATCATAGTGGGTTTTAAAAGCTACACTTCACAATGAAATCTGATGGCAAGCATGTCACTCTAATGTTATTTACACATAATTGGACACATGGAATGTAAGAGAATTAAAGAGCTTCAATGTAAGTCGCATCATGTAAGAGCAGGGAACAAATTTTGTGTGAAACAGCAACTTGGTCAAAAAACAGATGCATTGAATCTATCACTTCCTTGCAGCCTGCCTGCGCTGCTTTGCCTTGCTTGCTGCTGCTGCGGCGGAGCGTTTCAGAGCTGCTGCTTTGGCTGCTGCAGCTGGTGATGCTGCTTTTTGAGCAGCAACACTTGTAGGGCCAACTCTGGATGCCGCGGTGGATGACCCCTTGCGTGGTGGTGATGCTGCAGTCTCCAGCATTACATCATCTTCGC